>CATIWO010124606.1:0-30879 GCA_949673435.1 Macaranga tanarius | reverse complement strand
AAATATTTTCCACCAGTATTAGTGGGACTTATGGTGAGTATTAGAAAAAATGTCTACCTTGTGTAGCCCACCCCCACTGCCCCTTGGATTTTCATTGATTTGTAGCAGTATTTTGAGTTTCTTTTGTTTTAATTTTTTTTTTTATATATAAAGAGCGTGTTTTTAGAGTTTTTTTTTAAAAAAATAATTAAGTTTAATTTTTTTTTAAATAATTAAGTTTAAATTTTTAATTTTCAAAATAAAAAACAATAAAATTATTTTTTAAAAAAATAATATTATTTTTACACATTGAATAATACTTATTTAAAAGCTAAAATTTATTTTATAAACAAATAAAATTATTCTATAAACTTTCCAAGAAATGAACTTCAAATCTCACCAAATTCAAAAAAAAAAAAAAAAAAAAAAAAAGTCAATTAATTACTTAGGTCTAAAGCCCAAGTTGAAAACACAAAAAGCCCAAAATTAAAAGAGGAAAACAAGGGCACTAATAATTACAAAACCTGTGTTCTTCTTCTTCTTTAATTCTTTTTTAGGGTTTTGGGCAGCAGAGAGCGAAGCAGACACTGACCCAGTGAAGATTTTCGAATGGAGACTGAAGCCCGATACGAAGTTGATCTTGGGCATCTCTTGGCTTGTGACCCTCATCATAATTTTCCCTCTCTCCCCTCTTCCAGGTACCTTATCGTACTCACTTTTTCAATTCATTTTGTTACTCCTTTTTATTTATCTGCTTAATGGGTATTGATATTTAGGTAGTTTACTTCGATTTTTGTTGTAATTGGTGTTGTTTGGAATTCAGTTCTATGGGAAAATTTCAATCTTTGAAAATGCTATCAACTTTATGTTGCACGAGCTAACTGATTTTGGTGTTAGTTAGCAAGGTATTATTCATTGAATAATAAGAAATTATGTGAATGAATATCAATTGTTTAAAAAAAATTTACTATCTTTTACAAATTTTACTATATGTATATCAGAAGGTATGTAATTTGAGCAAATTATTAAGCTTTCGATGAGACAGTACTATGTTTTTTGTATACCTAAGTTTCTGAGGTGTTGGGTTTTTCTTTTTTTAAGAATAGCTTTGTGCATGTGGGCATGTAGTAGATTGTTGTGGTTGGTTTTAAGAGGTCATTTTGTGACTTGTTCTTATTTGGACCTTTTCTTTTTGCAATTTCTATAGGGAGGACTTGGTGAAGGAATGTGTCGCAAAGGGAACTGAGCTGATTCAAGCTGTTACAAATGGTATTTTTAATTTACCTTCAACTGAAGATGTAGATGGTCCACTCGTTAAGTTGCCACGGCCAAAATTTAAATTGCCCAGAGAAAAGCATGTAAGTTGTTGTTTCTTTTTAGATTTCTATACTTGGTGACAATAAATAAATAAGTAAACTTAGAGAAAAGAAAGAAAGACAGTAGAGAGGAGGTGGAGAAGACAGAAAAAGTCAGTGGGAGAGAAGGAAGAAAGAAAAAGGAAAAACAATGCCAAGCTTCATTTTCTTTTTTCTGTTTTGGTTATAGGATTCAATATTTTCTTTCTTAGTTTTCGAAATTCTGCAAGCTTGTAAAGTTTACATAATGCCTGATAGTTATTGCTTGTAATTTGTAGTATAGCTATGTAACCTTAAAATGCACTTTCTGAAAGTAAGGTTTTGATTGCTTATGCTTTTTTTAGCAGGGATGCCACTTGGTTTATTTTTGAAACCTATCTATTGTTGGGTTTTTTGTTTAATTTTTCTTTTTCTGTTGACACAATTGTGCATTTGAATAGAAGTCTATATAAGTTTTCTTTCTCCCTCTTTCATACAAGTTTTGCTTCTTTGTCTAAAGTTGTAAGCTGATATTTTACCTGGTGATAAACTACATCTAGACAGCCTCCTCCTAAAAGAAATGTACTAGGCAGATGAGTCTGTGATTGATGCATGGCTTGCTATCAATTTATGGCTTGATATATATTGGTTTGAAGCCCTTTCTAGAATATGATTCTTTGTGAACATTTTTCCTTGTTAAGCGTGATCAGATCTGAGGACTATTTTGCATGACTGTTATTCGAATTATATTGGTGCTAGACTAATTAGTATATAACTTTTTGGAGAATTAAATATATTTGTAAATGCTGATACAATGAAGTACCAAGACAAAAAATCCTGTTTCTATCCAAGTATTGTTCAAACTGTTGATTTTAACAAGGAATTTCAATTTTGCCATTTCTTTTTGCTTGAAATAATTATTAAAATTAGAAGTTCAACAACTAAATTGTCAAGCATTGTAAAAGAAACCTAGTTTCAGAAATATTTCTGTTGAAATCTTATGTTAAATAGTGCATTTTCTTTTTGTTTACATCAGCATTTTCTTTTTGTTTACATCAGCATTTTCCTCAATTAAATTTGTGAGGTGCTTGTGTATTCCATATTGTTCAGCATGGTTTCTTATTAGTTTATTGTGATATATTTTCAGTTGCCAAAGCCCAAACCTCCTACAAAATGGGAATTGTTTTCTAAAGCCAAAGGTACTTTATTTTAATTATCATCTGTAACCCGGGTGCAGTACAAAATTGGCTTCTGGATGAGTTTATTACTATAAATTGTAATAGATCAAATTCAGAGCTTGGATTTTAGATTATGAACTATGAGGTTATTAATCTAGTTAATTGTTTATTCATCTGTTGAGAATGTAAGTTCCTAGGAAATATAAGTTCTTGATACTCCTAATTTCTTAAGATTTTTATTTCTCAAAATTTAAAATTTGTTATTCTTTATTATATAAGAATTCAGATTTTTGTTTCTTAAATTTGAAATTCTGTTTATACTCAAAGTTACCTAAGTAAATCAAAGAGAAAGTCATGGATAAGCTAAAAGAATTCAGCTTTTTTTTTTTTTTGAAAAGTTTAGGTCTTTAATTCTTTCTTTACTAATTTCGAATTTCTAAGTTTTTTGTTTTTTCAAATCCAACTCTCAATTTACTTCAAAATTTGAATTCATTTTTATTTCATTCATTACAGAGCCTAAAAGTGTTGGCTGAATCTTATTTTATTGTCCAAAGCTCATGTTCTTGGTTACATTTGATTGGTGTCTCTTAGGTATAAACAGACGCAAGAAGGACAAGAGGGTGTGGGATCCACAAACTCACTCTTGGAAACGTCGTTATGGATATGACAGAGTTAATGACGATAAAGATATTGCCATCCTTGATGCCAAGCCAACTGATGGTAATGCTACAATATTGTTTTTTCTACAGTTTCCTTGGAAAAACACTAAAGGATCAATTTATAATGTATGGTAACCGATAAATTCTTAAAAAGTATTAGGATTTTTTATCAGTAAAGTGTAAGCCATTGGATATTTCTTATAACATGAATGGTTATTATTTTCTGCAGAGCCAGGCGAAGATCCTTTTGCAAAGAGAAAGGCAGAGAAGAAGAAAAGAGTTGAAAAACAGGAGAAGAATAGGTTGCAGAATTTGAAACAAGCTGCAAAAATGGGTGCTTTGCCAAGGTCTTCCCTTTCATTACTTGCATTATTGTCCTTGTCATACCACAATGTTTACTCATTCCGAGTTCGACTTCACTTTAGCAATGAAACTTTGCATGCTTATATTTCATTATCCTATGTCCATACAAATCAAAAAGAGGAAAATAACTCCTTGACATGCATGGCTGTGCCATCTTCTTAATGTAATTCATCACATGACATTTGCTACTTGTACTCCTTTCTGCAGCCACATTCAACTAGCTGCCACAGCTTTGCCCATTACAGGAACCCAGGCTGCACCAAAGAAGGTCACTAAAGATGAATTAGGAAATGTAGCTGGATTAGCTGCAACTGCAACAGCAAGTGGTGGGAAGTTTGACAAGAAGTTGGCAGGAGAAAAGCCTATCAAAAAGCAAGGGAAACATCGCAAGGTTTGAATTTTACCTATCACAAAACAATTATATTCTGTTATTTCTCCTCAATCTCCAGTTGAAGTTCCAATAACTTTTAATCATTGTCTTCATTCAGTTCTTACCAGTTGTGGAAGGTTCAGGGATGGGTAGTAGGGAGAGGGAACAAACAGACAAAGTTCTGAGCAAAATTATTTCACAGAACTCGCATGAGATACTCAACATTGACAAGGTAAGCTCAGACCAATTGGGGCTTGACTTTAGCATTTCTGTAGCTTTTTGAAGTGGAATAGAATTTTCATCATTTTTAACTCTTGTCTGGCAAATAGGCTGTTTCAAAGTATACCGTCAAGAAAGAGAAGAATCAAAGGAATCAGCAAGGGAAATCTTCTACAACCCAGGACAAGTTAAAAGCAAATAGCAAACCAATGAAAGCAAAGGGCAAGTCTAACAAGAAGCCTTCAAAGGGAGGTATTTCAAAGAAAGGGAAAGGAAAAGTTAAATGAAAGTCATAATTGGCAATCACCATTTTGATGTTACAGAATTTTGACATATGTTTGTTTATGATAACGAAAAGGGAGCTCTTATCTTTATGTAGAAGATTGTTATTTTTTGCAAGCAGAGTTTACATGTCCTTAATTCTATGACTCTCACTCTCTTTGCACACAGACCCTGAAACATAAGCGTGTACAATTCACCAAATTGACTTGAGGTGCAGTTTGCCAAATTCAGTCGGTCGCTTACTATTGTGCATGTGGTCATGTGGATATGTTATTGAGCTTGTGTAGCTACCGGTAGGTGTTACAGGGTAGGGAGGAAAGTGAATCTGAGTCGTGCTGTTTGATATGTAATGTGGCTTTTTTTTTTTTTTTTTGAAAAAGGTTTGCACAGTTCACGTTATCTGGTGCAAACCAACTTTGAAGATCATTCTCCGCCTCAGAAAAAATTGCAAGATGACCTTTTTTAGGGACCCATCTGTACCAATTTAAATAACGGATAAAAATATCAATTTTATATGAATCTTGAGAAAAAAATCAATTTATCTGAATTTTGTGGCCATGGAAAGACTTGCATAGAGAACTTGAAATGCAGACAAAACACAAAAGAAGTCGAGATTTAAAAGAGACCCTTTTGTTTCGTATTGCTTTTTTATTTTTCAGAAAAGGGTTAAAGCTCATTTTATGTCAATATAAGGTGTTTTTTGGCTGGATTGAGAGGAAGTAAAAGCCACAAAAGGAAATTAAACATTTGATCACTTGGCATTACATGACAAATATACCACAACTCAGAGTATTGGTGATTCAAGTTCAATGTGTCAATTCATGTTAAATTATCTCATTTTAAATTCTACAAGTCAAAAATATTTCAACAGTGGAAGCAGGAGGGTGTATGGAGCAACAAATTTCATATTCTCTCTTTTCTTTTTTTTGAAGCTATTTCATCTTCTTTTTTTAACAAAATTTCACTCACCTAATTTGACCAAAAAGAGAGGTTGATTTTTTTTTTTTTTTTTTGAAGAGAAAAAAAAGTGAATTGATTGGAATTTAGACACTTTGTTTTGTTCAAATTCAAAAAGGAATATAATAAACTAATAATGGTCACTATATTTGGGTCAGAATTTAGACACTTTGTTTTGTTCAAATTCAAAGAGGAATATAATAAACTAACAATGGTCACTATATTTGGGTCAGAATTAATGTTCTATACTTTATTATAGGGTTTCAATTTTGACAAGTTGGTACATCCCTTACATGTTTCAAAATTATATTATACCCTCTTGCTCCCACCAACATTATTAGTTTATACAATTGATTTTTTTAATAAATTTGACTTCAAGTTAAAGACCGTAACTTGCAATTTTATAATTTTCAAAATGATTTTACTATTATTAAAGTAAAATTAATTTAATTGTTAATCTAAAATTTACACTTGTAAATTTATAATTTTATTTTCATTTTTTTATTCATAAAAAATAATACTATGCCAAATAAAAAAACGTGAAAAAACAATATTTATTAGGGTTAAACTTTAAAGACTTGACTTAAAGTTGCCTTCAGGAGACTATGACTCCTTAGATGCCATCAAAAGGGATATATTATAAACAAAAGCAACCAAAAGCGAACGCATAGCAAAAACGTTTGAAGATTACGCCAACCACAGCTCTTTTCTTCTACTTCTCTGCTTCACTGTAGAGAAATAGGAGAGAAGAGCCCCATCAAAAACAAAATTAAGAATCATCTGGGTAATCTTTGTTCATCACGAATATTTTGCAAATTACCTTTCTTTATTCTTTCAATTCTTTTCTAGTTGTGTTTCAGGTATATTTGCTTATATTCTTCTAAAGGTTCGTTTTTTAGCCAACTTGCTATATACCCATCTTCAAAGTTTGCATTTTTTTTTAATACCCATTTGAGCTCTTGCCATTTTTTCCTTCAAAACTGTAAAATTATTGTATTTTTTGCTCCTAGTTTGTTTTGGGTATATCAGGAGATTGCAAAGTTTGAAACTTTGGCAGTTATGGATAGAAATAGTTTGCAAGTTGTTGGACATAGGAACCAGGGTGTTGTGTTTTCTAATTCTGGTGTTAAACTTCAATTGCTTACTCAAGAGAGTGATAGTGTTAGGAGAGGTGCTTATCATGCCCGTGGCTTGTTTGCTAGTGTTAATCAAGTAGGTAAGGGATTTGGGATCTCTCCAAATTCATTAGAAAATGTTACAAACAATAAGTTTTCAGCTGCTGCTAGTATGCAGATGAAATTTGTGTTGACTGAACCGGCTTTGCCAGTTGAGATGACTCCTGAGTCTGTTCTAGATGAGGTATTGGAAGTAGTGGGAGAGACAGAATTGGTGAAGAAGAAAAAGAAGGCAGCTGGATTTAAATGGAAAATTAAGGTTGGAAATCAGGCATTGAGAAGGTTGATCAGTGGGGGAATTGCTGGTGCTGTTTCGCGCACTGCTGTTGCTCCTTTGGAGACTATAAGGACTCATTTGATGGTAGGGAGTTGTGGACATTCATCAATGGAGGTTTTTGATAACATCATGAAGAGTGATGGCTGGAAGGGTCTGTTTAGGGGCAATTTTGTTAATGTTATTCGGGTTGCACCAAGCAAAGCTATCGAGGTTTGTAGTCATGATTACTAGCTTTATATTGATATTTTCTTGTCTGATGATAAGTGTTTTTTTAATTGCTTAAATTCCTAAACTCGATTTTTGGTGTCCATGCAATTTGACTGATGGTTATAATGACTTTCGCCGTCAATTTTTCAATGACATTTTGTTCCTTTGTATGTGGTTTTGAATAATTGGTCTTCATACAAATGTTTTTGATTTTGGTATTTTGCCTTTTGTGACCCTCATTTGTTTTCTTTGTCTTCTATAAAGGCCTGTTATGGTCCATCAATAATCGAATTTTCTGTTGGATGTTGCTAATGCTTGTTTAATAACGTTCTTGTGATGAAGTAAGGCTTTGCTGCTATTTAAGATAGGGCACTGTCTTACAGTTATGCTCATGGAATCTTAATGAATTAACTTCTGTTATCGTTTTCTTCTTTAGAAACCCTTTCTTTCATAAAAAATCTCTTGCATTTTATTGCAGTTTCTACCAGGACTCTTTGTTTCCAGAAGGCAGTCCTTAATGCAATATGCCATAACTGGAAAGTATAAATGAGTTAAAAGATATACTTCTTTTGTTGTTTTATCAGTCAATTGATTTTTCCTTGTTTTTGGAACTTCTGGTTTTTCAGTTCATTCCATACCCAGTTGTTTACTCTTTCCTGACTCCTAAATTAGGAAAATATCCTCTGCATCACCTCTTGTCATCCTCATCTTATTTTACACATTGTGAGAGACCCCTTCCCATCCATTAATGTTTTTTATTAGTATGTGAAGCAATTCAGTCAACTGGCATCTGTTATAGCAATTTAATTGGTGTTTGGTACCTGAACTGGTAATCATTTTTTTCAATCCGTAGTTTTCAAGTTAAAGTCCTAGGGTGCAAGGTGATTCTTTAAGTATTAAAAGCTATTTTATCAGTATGTGCACATTTGGATTCTGCACATATATGAATTATATTTAACAGAGGATTCCCAATATTTCTTGTGAAGAGAGCCTAGCTACTGTTAATGACATATCATACCAAGATCATGTCTAGTATCTTTTGCATGCCAGCTTGAATATTGCCTCGTGGAGAACGTGTTTGTGTGAGAAAACAACTGGTTTTGCATCAAAATGCTCGTCTTCATTAGTAATTTGGACTATAGTCTAATACGACAAACTATTTGTAGTATTTATTAAATTCAACATGATTTTGGCTCTTGTTAAATATGTTGCTATCAAATATTAGATAAATGTGCTAACATTGCTCATGAAACCCTTCTACAGTTATTTGCTTATGATACGGTCCTGAAGCACTTGACACCTAAACCAGGGGAGCAGCCCATTTTCCCAATTCCTGCCTCATCAATAGCTGGTGCTTTTGCTGGAGTCAGCTCCACAATAATCACATACCCCCTTGAGTTGCTCAAAACCCGATTAACTGTGCAGGTAAACTCACAGATTGAAAGGTGTTAATGAACTAGAAACAGATATTTTTGCTCCTGGCTAACTTCTTTTTATTTTCCAAATCTGATTGCAGAGAGGAGTGTACAAAAATCTTGTTGATGCCTTCTTAAAGATTGTGCAAGAGGAAGGACCTGGTGAACTTTACAGAGGTCTCACCCCTAGTCTAATAGGAGTAGTCCCATATGCCGCTGCCAATTATTGTGCATATGATACATTGAGGAGAGCATACAAAAAGGCTTTCAAGACAGAAGAAATCGGAAATGTCATGACTCTAGTAATTGGATCAGCTGCTGGTGCAATCTCGAGTACTGCAAGTTTCCCACTTGAGGTGGCTCGGAAGCAAATGCAGGCTGGCGCAGTCAATGGGATCCAATACCGGAACATGCTTCATGCTCTTGCGAGTATTCTTGAGAAAGAAGGACTAGGAGGTCTGTACAGGGGGTTGGGCCCAAGCTGCATGAAATTGGTTCCTGCAGCAGGCATTTCTTTCATGTGCTATGAGGCATGCAAGAGGATACTCGTTGTGGAAGAGGAAGGTTCTTAATTTTTTTGAAGGATACTTTGGAAATGAAGAGAAAAATAACACAAGGTGACAGTGAGAGGTTTATAATGCTCTGCATGTGTTAGTTTATTTATTTTATGTAGTCGGGATTTAACTTTAGAGGATCTGTTTTGAAGAAATGGCACGAGTTGGTTCTTACATCTAAATGCCCCAATTTATTCTTTATCATAGAGAACGAGTTCAGTATGATTTCTTCTGATACACAAATGCACGCACAACAAATGATTGTTAAAGGGGAGATGAAAGTACCTGATATAGTTGTACGTATAAGAACCTGAAGTAAAAGCCAGTCCCGCTCTATTTGGCAACATCTGTAACATTTTGTTCCATCCATCGTCTAAACTTGCAAGGAGCATAAGGTGCTATGCGGGGGTATCTTAGGAGCATGAAGAATAAAACAAGGGTATATTCCTAAGGCCACTGCCAAAGTAGTTGAGCTTATTGTTTCCTCCAAATTGATAACCAGACAAATGATGCAATAATTAACATATTAAATTGGCACTGCTTGCCTGGATTGTCTGTCTCAAGCTATCGGCCTCGGCAACCGGCAGTGCATTTTAGTGTTTAATTAAATACTAATCCTACTTAATGCCTTTTAGGATTAGAGAAACAGTATTTTTTTACATTAAGAAAATGTTTGTCTATCCGGATAAGGTACAGCCGTAAATTTGATTGGTTTTGCCAACATGCATCCGTTAATTCAAGGAAGTTGAATTATTCATGCCTCACTTGGGAGATGATAGTGGACAGCGATGGAAGTCACCATGAGCAAGATCTTTCTTTCACCAAAAGAATTACAATCCTCCCATTACACTGGGAAACATTAGTGAAAGCAAAGCAAAGCATGTCAAAATTATTCCCAGTTATCCAATCCAAGGAGAGGGGCATATTTAATGCCCACAACCACCATTTTTACCAGCAACTATAATGAAGCGACTGATTAAAGGGCAAAAAACAAGTGCCAATTACTGATAATGCTAGTTCAACAGTTATACCAAGTCGTGTACATATGAAACAACATTGACATTAACTTGTAACCAAATAACAGGACTGAACAAATGCAAAACATCAGATAATAAAATTGAATCTTGAACTTGGATAGCAAACAGATATTGTTTCAACTTTTCCAGCACAATAAAATGTTGACCGCTAGCGCACCCATTCAAAACCATATCTCTCAGGACACCTGTAATCTAAGAAATCGACTATTTAATGCAATCATCGTTAGCAGTACATCAAAAACAAACTCTTCAGATACTAGGAAATTAATCCATTTTCAACTCTGCTCTTCACCATCTACGATATCCCTCTCTTCAGCAGCAGCTGCCATCAACTCGTCAAAGTTTTCAGTCTTCCCCAACAATATCTCAATCTGAGCAGCATGAAATATACCAACATCAAGAGGTGATTCAAACATAAAACAAAAATAAGTACAAAGTGCATTAATTCAAGTTGAGACAAATTAAAGGGAAACCAAATGTTTAAAAATCAAAACTGCAAACTCAAAGCAAACAAGTGCTCCATCAAATGACGAAACCAAAGACCTCTGAAAAATTGATGGCATTTGAGAGTGAGGTGGGGAAGTTATAATTGCTGGCAAATAAAAGAAGAATGAGCTAAAAAAGACATTGTGCAGCAAGCAAGATTCCCTTGTAATGCAAATTACAGTGAAAAAGCCACACTGGAGCACACAAACATAAATGTTTTAAACACCCTCATTAATTAACCTTAGCTTTTTGGACAGGCCGCCCTCTTGATTCGTCTCTCATATCAACAGTTGAAGTCATGATCTCTGCACAGTGAATCAATTACATAAGATTCAAAATTTAAGCATTCAATTGAGATCATATCAATATTTGATAAAAGATAAACAATTCTTACTCTTTTCAATAGCCAATCCATTGTTCTTCAGAATTTCTGCAACGGTAACAACAGTGGCAATAGCTGCAAAGATGACAGAACAAATACAGCAGTCAGTTAAAATTCCAATAGACACTTGTTCTACACATGCACAGCACAGACTCTAATCAAAGAACTTCAACAGCATCTCCCTAAAAATAATACATTCAACAACTTGAACCAAACCCAAAATCTATATACACATGGCGATTATATAGAATATACAGAATATATTGTACAATTCGATACCCCAAAAATAATTAAAAAAAAAAATACAAAAGCACAGTTACAGAAGCAGTTTTCAAGCAAACTGTATTAGTTTAAACAGCTTTCAATAAGCCCCCTGCAATAATAATACCTATTGACATCCCACACAAACTCTATTTGGGAAGTAAGTAAATGTTCCCTCTATCAGTCAATATTTACATAAACTAATAGAAATTAAGATCTGAGCATGTAATTGTAAACATATATACAAATATAGATATAGATACATACCCATTCCAAGTGCAGAAAGCTCCACCTCGCTGTGCTGCTGCATATATCTCTGCAAACCCAAAATTGAACATTGAAATTTAAAAACAGGAACCACCCAAATAACTATAAAATCAATTGAAAATTAGGTTGATTGAGGAAAATGTAAAACCCTAAAAAATGGAAGAAAAAGATGTTACCTTGGCGAGATTGACATAGAAGAATAAGGGTTTCTTGGTGTTAGAGACTTGGATACGATTTTTCTTGTGTGAATCACCTGCTATGTTGATGTTATTAACTCCCTCTGTAATTTCTTCCATTGAAAGCTCACGAATTGGATGAAAAATTACACAGAAATTGAAAAACCCTAACCCTAAATTATTGGCTTCTCTTGTGCCTTGTGTAGGTATATATATAGAGTACAAATAGTGAACAAACAAAGGAGATGTGTAGAAAGGGTGGCACAACGACAAGAGCTCTTAAAAATCAGTTTGATTATTTATTTTATGTATTTATGTAGACTTTAGCAATTTTATATTTATTTTATTTAGAGGATGTTTATTTTTAAATAATTATTTAAAAAATTAATGAGATTTATGAATTGCATTTTTCTTTTTATTCAAAAAGTATTAAATATTGATAAAAGATTCTCATATTTTTTTTTAACTCATATATCATTATACAAATATCAATACATTATTCTTATTTTCAATTATAACACTATCAAATTACTACCAAACAAACCACTACAACAAAAATTCCACGAGAGAATTGATCCCAATATCTCACTTTTGGAAGTAACCAATTAGTTTGCATCTCACTGGCTAGTGGCTACTAATTTGCATATTTACATAATATATATTTATTGACATAAAAAAAATTAATAAATCACATAAAATATTTAATATCCTTTTGGAATCAAATAAAAATAATTTAAAAAATTGTGCGTAAAAGTTAAGAAATTAAATGCTTGTTAATGAAATTTTTTGTTTTCATTTATCTTAAAATAATAATGTTATAAAAATGTAAGATACCAACTTTTTTTATAGGGTAAATTATGATTTATCCCTTCTATTTTACTATATTACACTATTTCATCTCTAATATTGGAAAAAAATATTTTTCATTCTTTTGTTTTGCAATATTATACTATTTTATCCTTCCGTCAGCTTTTCTGTTCAAATTTCCGTTTACTAATGTAAAATTACTAAAATAACCTTTAATATTGAAATATAATTACTATTTACCCATCTGTTTATCTCTATTATACTATTTATCCGTTAACATTAAAAGTTATATTTTTCATTATAATATTAATTTTTATCAATATTTATATTAAAATTATTATTAATTAATTAATTATAATTATACTATTTAATAAAATAAAAACACCTAATTTTAACTTTAATTTACTTAAATTTTTAAGTAATTACTAATTAATTATATTTAGTTTTAAATATCTCTATTTAAATATTAACTTAAAATATTTATGTTTCATAAAAAAATTAGTCAAGTATAAACATTTTTTAGCTTATAAATTTATTTTTTATTTGAATTGTTAATTTAAACTATTACGTTTATTAATTAAATTAATTAAAATCATTTTTATTTTATTATTGAACCACCTTTTAAATTAAATGTTATTTTAGATATTTATGCATATTTAACAATAATTTTAATAAAAAGAGTAAAAATATAATAGTGCGAAAATAAAATATGTATTTTAAATTTCAAGGGGCAAGTAGTATAATATAATAAACTAGAGGAGGTAAACAATAATTATTTCTAATTAATTTATATTCCACTTGAGGGTATAATTGTCATTTCATATCAACTAACGGTAATTTTAACGGAAATATTAATATAAGGCGGAAATCGTATAATATTGCAAAAAAAAAAATATGAACAAATATATTTTTGAAATGTCAAAGATGAAATAGTACAATATAGTAAAATGGAGGGGTAAATCGTAATTAACCATTTTTAATATGATTGGTGACTTTAGGGTACTTCACTTTTTTTATTTTTTTTTATTTATTTATTTTTTCATATTACATCTACAACCACATGTATTTGTATAGTTTTACCGTTTTACTCCATATATTTTTAGTTGTCAAATTAACACATCAATTTATCTATAACATGTTATATAAATATATGTTTGCACTATTTGTAAAATACGTGGAATGACAAGTCAGCATACATATAGTGTCAAAATGACAAATTCATACAAATACAAATATTTATATAATAGACTATAGATAAATTGAAGTGTTGATTGAACAAAATTGAACAAATTCATGCCAGATGGATGCCTTTTTTTTTCTTTCTCATTTAGGCTCCGTTTGTTTGCGGAAAATATTCTGTCTCTTAAAAAATATTTTCTATGAAAAATATTTTTCAGAAAAATATAATATTTTTTTTATGTTTGGCTACAATACTAGAAAAATAGTTGAAAAATATTTTTGGTATTTAGTTTGTAATAGATTTTTTTTATAAATTATACAATATTACATAGAAATGGTAACATTATTTTTTATTTTTTTCTCTCTTTATATTTGATATGCATTCAAATCTTAGAAAATAACTTCCCGTTCTTAAAATGTGAAGTTATTTTCCCATATTTTTAAGTTATTTTTCTTTGACTAATAACTTATTTTTTTTTTGACTTATTTTATTTTGGTAATCAAATATTAAAAAATATGGAAAAATATTTTCCACGTATTTAGTTTGATTTTCTACAAAGCTCAACATCAAGCTTAACCATTACTCATCCCCAATCCCAATCCTTTGTACCTGCTTACATCATTACAAAATTAACTGAATTAAAAGGGTATGCATAAGCAACAATAACACCAATTAGCTAAGCCTTTGCCCATGACACCACCCCTAAACGACAGCCATTGACCATTATCTAATTCAATGAGCTTACTCTTTTCACAGAAAATATAGATAATGTAGCATCGGATGCAGCAGCCCTTGGACTAGCAATATATCAAGGATTCATAACCTGACAGCCCCACTTCCCC
Organism: Macaranga tanarius; assembly: GCA_949673435.1. Classification (NCBI taxonomy): domain Eukaryota; kingdom Viridiplantae; phylum Streptophyta; class Magnoliopsida; order Malpighiales; family Euphorbiaceae; genus Macaranga; species Macaranga tanarius. Next base: position 16,472 of record CATIWO010124606.1, on the reverse strand, counting down.
TTTACTAAATTACAACCTATCAAACAAAAACTACAGAGACAACTCTGTTTATGCAAGCAATCCCTCCTGTAACAACAATAATAAGAGGTAACAGAAACTAAAAGCTAATAATAGGACCAACAAAATTAGCAGGATTATGGCAAACTGATATTTGATTCACTATAATATATTGTGTTCCGTGCTGAGACATTAATGTTAAAACAAAATATGTATGATCCAGCTGAAGCTTTACATCATTGACAAAAAAAAGGTGTCTCCAATACAGAGAGCCATTACAAAAGTATATATGCGCAGCGCAATGGCAGCCGAAAAACACAGTTCAAAACAAACTATATCCACCATAAAAAATCATCAATGTGGCCGAGTAATGATTGTTATCACCTACCATGTTGTGAGGATTATAATTGTCAACTCTATGTTCAGTCTTTGGTTAGTCTTCAGCAATCAGCAGCATCTTTTTCTTCCTTAACTTATCATATACTCAATTTAATCACACTAGAATACTAACCTATATATATATATAGGTAATTTCTAATCCCAGCCACTTGCAACAATGGCTTCGTGTCCATATTCATATCCTTGAGATGCAACATAACAATCAGAACCAGCATCAATAGATGGGCCACCATTATAATTAGTACTGGCAGAAACATCACCATATCCACCAGAAGTAGCATAAGAATCCACAACAGGATCACCACCGCCATAAGAATAGTTATCACCATATGATTGAGCATCACTTCGAAAGTCATAGCCACCAAACCTGCTGCCACCATATCGTTTAGAACGTCCACCACCACCAGCCCCATAAGATGAATTCTCAGCATATTGGTTGAGCCAAGAAGGAACCTCCTGATTTGCCTCCTTCATTAGCTCAACAAGTGCCTTTGCAAGTGGCATGTTCTTGTCGCTGAAGAATGCTGTTGCCAATCCAGATTTACCAGCACGTCCTGTTCGGCCTATCCTGTGCACATAGTCATCTATGTCTTTTGGCAGATCAAAATTAATCACATGGGAGACATGGGGGATGTCCAGGCCTCGTGAAGCAACATCTGTTGCCACTAGAATTGGCGTGGCTCCACTCTTAAAGGATTTTAGAGCTCGTTCTCGTTCCTTTAATTTCAACAAGGCAATGTGAATAAGAAGAAAATTCAAAAGAAAATGGTGAGACAACAAATAGATTGACAATAATCTTAAAAAAGAAGTTAAGTGATTGTCCTCCATTTCTAAACAGTAAAAACCTTGGAATTATAAATGGTAGCACAGAACTTATGTATTCAGAAGAGAATGTATGCAACTGCTGAAACAAGTTACTAAACTAATCCTTCCATAAAAAGCAGAAATAAGGACATTTTCAGTCATATACAGCATCCAATATTTTGTTCAATCAAAATGAAAAAAAAATAAAAATCCTTAGATTTCAAGACAAATGGCATGTCAAAGACAAGTAACATTAAGACATTGTAGTTCGCATACCACAACAGTAAAGTTTGCATTAGCCAAGCACAAAACAAAGAGCAGCTAAAAACAAAGACAATAGATAACTGCTGACCATTTGCACTTTGTCGCCATGTATTGCTATAGCTCGAAAACCATTCATGGTCAACCAGTGCTCTAAGGCATCTGCTCCTCTCTTTGTCTCCACAAAAACAAGTGTTAAAGAACGCTGCAATGAAGTAAGAGTTCATTCACACAGTAATGTTTAAGGCCCTAATTGTTATGAATAAATTTGAAATAAACAAATGCACTTGAAATCCTTCAAATAATTTTGCAATTTCCATCGCAAAAAGACATCATAGTCCAATGAGTGAATGAATAATATACCTTGCCATGAATGCCAACGACCTTTCGATCACGAAGAAGAACCATAAGGTGGTTTCGTTTGTCCATATCCTGAACATTTTCTACCCTTTGTGCAATCAAGTCAGTGCTTGAGCCAACTCTCCCCACAGTAAGAAAAATGTAGTCTGAAAGAAAATCTGATGCAAGTCTCTGCAAGAAAATTATGAATGATATTGGATTAGCTATGAGCTCGAACTCATTAAACAACTAACCAGTAGTCCAAGAAGTTTATAAACGAGTAGACAGATAGACAAGACTCGAGCGTCAAAAAAACCAATTATCCTAAGGAAACACACACAACACAAATTGAAACCATGAATAGAGTCCAGTGCTTGGTTCTATTTCTTCTTTCTGCCAACACAAACACAAGCTAAATCTGTTCATCAACAGTTGATGGGTATTTTAACTATAATAATCACCAATCAAAATGCATAGAAATGGTTTACAAATTACATTGATAAAATGCTATTATCTAGACATTGATCAATTTCCTTAGCATCACAATTAGATATATCTAGACTTGGTAAGTGATACCAGCATTATAAGCAAAGCTGCATTCAGAGAGTGATAGAGCTCAGAACTAACAGTCCATTTGGCAAGCAGGCCATGACAAAGCCAAACAGCTGAAATACAGTTTTCTTTTGAATAAATGCAGGTAAAACAAGTAGTACAACAAAATAACAAACTGCCATCCCAATTATTGTCAACCATGCATCTTGCACCCTAGGCCACGGATCAAACAGATAGGCAAAATGCACATGAATATACAAGAAAAAGTGCATGAAAAATTATCTTGACGCTAAACAAAAATCTATCATTTAATTTACAAAAGTTTAGCAAACCATGAAGCATCTGCAATGACTCTCCAAAAAGCAAGTAAAGTCAAGAACGGTCATGAACAGACCTGTATTTCAAGTGGAAACGTAGCACTGAAGAGCATAGTTTGCCTTTCACCTGGTCGAGGCATATCCATTTGCTGTACAATCTTTCGAATCTGAGGTTCAAATCCCATATCCAGCATTCGATCAGCCTCATCTAAAGCCAAATACTTCACCATTGCAAGAGAAACTCTTCCTCTCTCAATCATATCAACTAAGCGACCAGGTGTCGCAACTAATATGTCAACACCCTTGTCCAAATTGCGAAACTGCATAATGATAGAGCATTTTGGGATGCAATAAATAGTGAGCCAAATAGCATCTGATTTGAAAATAGTAAATACACCATCCTCAAAATCATAAGAACATATTAATGCAAAGTACCACATTTATGCAACATATTGTTTTGCATAAATCATATACAAGAGTTCAATTGAATTGAATTATTGTACAATCATGACTTTTTGACATGAATAATAGACTATCAAAAAGCACATGCATCTTTATTTTGTAATAAGCACAGAATGCACAAAAATCCATAAGCCACAAAACTGAAGTGAATCAATAATCAAAAGTTCCCAGAAAAACAAAAAAGAAAAGAAAAAATGAGCATAAACCACAAGTAATCCTTAAACCTGCTGTAATATGGGGGCCCCTCCATATGCCACCACAATCTTCACACCAGTATTATATGCAAACTTCTGTGCCGCATCATGAGTCTGAACAAACCAGAACAAACAACAAAGCAAATAAACCCTCGAAAAAAAAAACCATATTCAACAAGAACCAAATAAATAAACAAACAAACCTTAGCAACAAAGGAAACCAAAAAAGTACTTACCTGACAAGACAACTCTCTAGTGGGAGATAAAATAAGAGCAGAAGGACAAGCAATCCGGGTTCTACCACCACGACCCGACCCGACAGCCTTAAAAGGGTTGTCTCTCAAAATCCCAGAAATGATAGGAAAACAAAAAGCAGCAGTTTTTCCAGAACCAGTTTGAGCACAAGCCATCAAGTCACGGCCAGAAACAGCAATAGGCAAAGCATGTTTTTGAATAGGAGTTGGTTTAACATACTTACACCTCCTAATATTCTCATTTAAACCCTCTCCTAAATCAATCTCACCGAAAGTATTCACTGGTCTCGGCACGTTAGAGCCAGTGACTTCTACTGGTATATCCTCGTAGGCATCAAAGTTGATACTGTTAACGTTACTGTCATCATTATCATCCCCATCTTCTGCAACTTGTAACCCATCAAATTTTTCCGCTACACTATCAGAGGGATAGCTTTGATAGTGAGATTTCATATAGAGTTGAGAACGGCCATAGCCGGCATGACGACCACCACCACGTGATGAACGACCGCCGCCGCGACGAGATGAACCGGGTTGACGGTACGAAGAAGAAGAGGAAGAATAACGAGAAAAAGCATACCCATTTTCAGAAACATCATTGTCTTCATAGTTAGGGTTTCGAAAGGGAGAAGGAAGATAAGATTGAGGGGTGCGACGAGTTGGTTTACGAGTTGACTCAGTAGCCATATTATGAGACCAAGTCATAATAATGATGGAACCCAAAAGAAAAGAAACAGACTTTTCAAGGTACAAGACAAAAGGGTAAGTATATATGGTAGAGAAAAGAGTAATGGAGGTGTTTAAAGGCTGAGTTCAGTGCAATGCAGAGAAAGCGTATAGAGGCTATATTTCAAAAAAACAAAAGCTGAGAACCCTATTAATAGCATAGCATTAGCAGCAGCTAGCAATCAATCAATCACAACTCATCAACAACAACACCATTTTCAAGAATCTTTAAGGAAAAGAAGAAGAAGAAGAAGAAGGCCATTTCCAAGAGCAGAGGAGATTAATGGCGATTCTTTTTGGTTTCAACGTCATTTACTTCTCGTGCATTACTATATATAAAAAAAAAAATTCTTCTTCTGTTGGACGAAATTGCCCCTTCTTTTGTCTGTGTTGGTGGAAAAAGAGAAAAGGGTTTAGGAGGACCCGTGATTGGGTTTTACGTAAGAGGATCTGATGACAGTGAAAGAGACGGTGCATGAAGTGTTGTGGTAGATGGTAGTGTAGGAGATTGTAGCTGTGGAAAATATCTGTGGAGATTGTGGGACCAGGATGAGTTGGTGGCCGGTGGGTGGCAATTACCTTGATTTTGCTTTATGTTTTTTTTTTTTTTTTTGGGAAAGCATGATTCTGCTTTGCTTACCTTGCTCATTAAGGTTTATGTGCATGAAAGCAATAGTACTAGTACTAGTACTAGTGGTCTTTTTGCCTTCTTTGATTCTTTTTTTTTTAGTCCAGGGCTTTAGTAATTTTCATTTTCACCTCTATTAATAAATGGAAACTAGTGTCCCTCAAAAAAAAAAATAAATGGAAATTAGTGGGAGTCATTTATATTACTATTTTAAAACCAAAAAAATAAATTTAAATTTGGACCGATAATTTAATATTTTATAACTAATTTTTAATAAGATATGTATGTGATTATACAAAACGGTTAATCCAACTAGTACAACCAATCACAACTAAATAAAAAACAAATCTAATACTACTCATTAACCAAAAACTTCAAATGAACTCAGGGTGCGTTTGGATGCAAGGATTTGGATTTGAAATTTGGATTTAAAATCCTAAATTTCAAATTCTAAATTTTAAATTCATTCAGGATGCGTTTGGATGCAAGGATTTGGATTTGAAATTTGAATTTGAAATCCTAGATTTCAAATTCTAAATTTTAAATTCATTCACTTTAAAATCTCTCATTTGGATATGATAAAAGATTTGAAATTTCAAATTCATTGTTTGGATCACTATTTAATCATATTTGGATTTGAAACTAAATTTATTTAATTTAAATTATTTAAATTATTTTATTTTTTTTTATTAACAAACAATCAAAATATGTAGTATTTTTTTTTTTTTTAAGATCCATCAAATTAAACTAACATTATAATTTTTCTTAACATAAATGGATCATCAGGTTAAAGTGGAGAATATAAGCTGTCATATAAAAGAAAGAAAAATACATGCTGAACTTGAAATTACAAAAATAGTTTTATCATAAAATATATTTTTCTTTTGAATTTTAGGGAGGAAGTTTCACCATCTTAATTACAGTGACTAAAAATTAAACCTATAATTTTTATAAGTACTAGTATTAAAGAGGTTTTTATCATTTTTTTCCTCAATTTTCGGCTTTGAAAAAATAATTAGGCTCCATTAGTTAACAGTTTAACAAAATGGGACAATATAATTCTTTTTTTTTTCTCTATTATGCGTGCAGGATAAAAATTTTCACAAATTTAATGTGATCCGCATATATACTCGTACCAAGAAACTATACGGCTTTCAATCTAATAATTTCTACTGTGCAAATCTACCTCTCTGTTCCAAAAATTTTCCTAATCGGCAAATGCTGAATAAGCAGCCAAAATTTCAACCAAGACGGACCCTACACTCAAATTATTTTTTAAATACTTTTTCCAATAATTTTTAATAAGAATCAAAATTTTTACACTCAAATTATTTTTTAAAAATAAAAATATATGATTTAGAATAATTTATATCTATAAATTTTTTAATGATAACTTTTACACTTTTAAATAAATTTTGCCAATAATTTTTATGCTTAAAAATTATTTTTAAAAAAATAAGTAACATAAGTTTTAGAATAAATAACTGTCAAGAATAAATTAATTTTTTTAAAATAACTATTTTTTAAAAATAATTGTGCACTCTAAAATAAATTTTAAAAACAAAATGTTAATTAATAAAAGATAAATAAATATTTTAAAATTTAAAAATATTTAGGGTTTAATTGAAAGATTAAGGACTTTTTTTGTACCTTTTATAGTCTAAAAAATTAAATACTTAACTCTGTTAACTAAAAATTAAAAAAGGGTTTAGTTGAACCACTTTTAAGAGTTTATGAGCTTTTATATACTTTTTTTAGTTTAGTGATTTTTTTGCTCTTCACGAGAAAGTTCATGGGGTTTTTTGTACCTTTTGCTTAAATTTTACCTTTGAACTTTATTAAATTATTTATATATTTTGTTTTAAAATGTCTATTGGAGCACCCTCAAGGTACTACATACACATGTCCCTATCATAAAAACAACACATGAATAAGAAAAATTTTCTCAAAAGATAAGTTATATATAAAAGTATAAGTTTGTACAATATACATAAACTTTACATATGTATTTGAAAACAACATAATCTTATTACAAAATTCAAATGTCAAAATGGTAAATGCTCATGAGGATGAAGAGTTGACACCAAGCTTGCCCATGACTCACCTAAGCTCGCGATGAAAACACGCGTCAAGCTTTCTATCAAACATGTATTTCGAGCTAGTCTACCTATCTGAATCCTAAAAAATACAATTGCAAAGGAATGAGCTTGCAACTCAATAAACAATTATTAATATAATCATACGTATAATACTCCTTAAGAACTAATTAAGGAATATATATAAATAGCATTGCTACATATCAAACTATAAAAATTCAACATAAAAGATACGCACGGTCGTGTAGGAATTGCACATGGCCGTGCCTAAGTTTGTAAACTCAGCACTCCGAACTCGCACAATCATGCAAAAATCATGCACAGCCGTGCCTGAGGCGTGCATTTTTCATCTGGACACACACGAGTTCCTGGATGCGCACGGTCGTGCCAAAAAGGCACATGACCGTGCCTGAGGTCCTGAATTTGATAGCATGCTTATGCACGGCCGTGTTTAAATACCACATGGCTATGTCTAATAACCTGTACAATATTTCAAACATCCCAAAAAGATATCCAAACATCAAAACTACAATGTTGGTACCTCATATACACCAAATCACACCATTCAATATAATCCACAATCACATTTCACAATCACACCTCATATTCAACCCACATTCAAGTATATACATATATAAACATAATGCAGCAATGCATGTCTATGCAAGTTAGTTATCCGGCTCAAATCGTCATCACACGTTTCACACACAAAGCTCACTTTTGCTTTATTCCTCACAGTTTTTAGATACAAGTGGCCATTCCTGAGACTCTCTTCCCAGCTAAGTCTCAGATCTCACACGTTTATATTTCTCATACAATGGCCACTTCTGAGACTCTCTGCCCAGCTCATTCTCAGTTTTCATCATCAGTAGAGGCTCTCTGCCCAACTCAGTCTCCACTATCATACGTAACCTCACATTCCTCACATCAATCAATATGCACATGTATATATATACTCATCATAATTCATCATCCATTTTGTTACTCTTCATTTCCAATAAACATAGTGAATCACAAACTACCATTCTCAATTAATAATTCAATATTCTCACAAATATTTTATATATATATATATATATATATATCATTCTTGCCATAATAAAAGGCATACACAACCAAACATAATCAAATATCTATAGTTACATGAGAATCACTATATATAGACATTATATTAATAATTACTTACCAAAAGCTTCAACTCCTTCTCAAAGAAAAGTTCCCTCCTATTGAGTAGGCTCTCCTATATCTCTTCCAACTCCTACACATCATTATATATCAATTTCAACAATCAAATATAGCAATTCATCTTAAACTCACAAAGTGCAACCAAATGCTCAAAATTTAATATGACCTAAAGATGTACACACAAGTCCAATAACTCCCAAATTATTACTAAGGCTAGGGTTATATGTCTACTACAAATTCTAATTGGAATTTCTCAATTCGGATAAGTATGGAATTAATTATGAATTTTAGAATCTATTCGGGCAAAACAGGGCACTTAACATGAGCAGTAAAATGTCCGGCCCTATTTGACCCTTTTAGCATCAAGTTTAGTTCAAGCTCAAAACATAAAAGTTATAGAGGACTCTCAGAAGTTTTCAAAAAGTCTAACCATACTTAAATCAGAGCTCTATAGTTCAAGTTATGGTAAAAATAAAAGGACTAAAAACAGAGGAGACAGAATCCGAAATTGACAACAACCAAACTCAACTTAAATCAATCAAAAACAATAAGAAAAGCTTATCAATTATGCTCCAATGAATATAAGACCTTCTAATGCCTCCCAACTCTAGTGATTGCTAGCTTGAGCAAGATCAATAACCCTCAATTTCTAAAAAGAAAAATCACTCTTCTTCTCCTCTCCCAAATCTCTACAATTCTCTACACCACAACACACACATATATACACACAAACAAACCGCCAATCAAAAGCCTCCAAATGCCTCCCTAAAGTCTTCTTAATATTAAATACTCAACCATAACAATAAATACATATTTATCACCAAATAACTAATATAATAATGCTCTGATTAATATAACCAAATATTACCACAAATATCTCCTTAGCCCCTTAATGAAATGGAATTAATTTACAATATCCCACAATTTTCTATTGTGACAATTCACTCCAAATTTATCTTACAATCTAGTCCCTCTCTACAACACATAGAAAATTCTAAACTTAAATGTAGTACACTATTTACTATGCATAACATGCAATACATACGTTATAAATACGAATGCTAAAAGGGCAGGTGTTGCATCTATTAAATTTAAGTTACACATCTTAACTTTTAATTAATTTGAATTTATATCATTTATGAAATTATTTTTTCTTTAATTTTTAGAATTATTATTACATTTTTAATTTTGACCTATTTCACTTTTACAATCGAGAATTAAAGAGTTAAATAAATAAAAAATATAAATTAGATATAATAAGTTAATTAATTGATAATTGAGAGGCGTTAGCAGATAAATGAATAAAGTTTAGGGATGAACATATGCACTTATCTAAAGAAAATTTGTAGCAGTTGATGGAGCCTTTGCAATTATCGTAATTACTGGGTGAACAGAAGTAGAGCTAGTACCTATTTCTTCAAAGCCTTAATATGGCTGTTGAGGTTCAGTTGCAGCCAATAATTCATGTCCTCCATTCATATACAACGTCCTCACTATATTTGGACAGTAATTATTATTACTTACTGTTGGACTATAACTAATTAAGTGAATTAATTATTGGACATATATATCATAAAATCTATTATGTAAAAGCAAAATATCTTTCTGGTAAAATTATGGAATCTTCTCTTCTCATATATATTATATATGTTATTAGTGTAGCTAAAGAATTTCTATCTGACGAATATATTCAAAAACAAAAACTTCCAATCTTCATATAAAATTTCAGTAGGATATTATACCATTGAACAAAACTTTAGTTTGATAACAAATTTTAATTTAAATTAAGATCTTAATTTAAAGCAACAGCATATCTATATATTTATGAGTATATATATATATATATATAGACATGCAGACACAAAAAGGTATATGGCTGGCAAAGCTAGCTATCTATTAATTATAATGTTGATCTTCTGTTAATCTCTTGTGTATGTATTTTATATATGTGTAGAAAGTAATAAGAGTACAAAAGTTGAGGCTTATCTTTGTGGGTGATAAAGTGAATGATACGTAATATTAGTAATGGGTTGTAATGGCAATGAATCAGCTAGGGTTTGGTCAAGAAAAGAAACTGCCAACTGCAATCTAATTTGTCTATGGGGATGGGGTGGTAGCCACCTTAATTGAACATAAAGTTTTTTCTCCAAAAAGAAGATTCAATGGTAATTACCTAATAAATGAATGACGTTTAAATGTGAACAAATTAATGAAGTTATGATCATGACCACACACGCTAATACCATGCAAAGAGCTGGTACTCGATCGATGATCGATCGTATTCTATAATTAAGCTGCAGGCTACCGGCTACATGTGTTTACTTTCTAGGAATTAAAAATGGCTGCAAATGTACGTTATAGTCCAATTAATTAATAATTTTGTTTTGGCTGTTAAATCCTAAAAAAGTCCGAGTTTGTTGATTACATATGAAAGATGGTCAAGAGTTTGCTGAGTCTATCCGCCACACATTAATCTTGTACGTATGAAAAATATCCATAATCAAAACGTGGAGAAGTTTTCTAAGCCAATCCAACTTTTTGTCAAAACCTATAAGCATATATATATCACAAAAAAATTTAAAAAGTAAGTCAACATTCAATTCAATCCTCTTAATGGAATCAATGAATTAGCATAGTAAAGCTATACTCAGCACAGCAAAGTCCTCTACTTTAATTAATTAAGGTTTGAAATGAGAATTGGAAACCAATAAAAATACAAAAATGACGAGTGCTAACCCAATGATTTAAAGTGATCATCGAAGTTTTTATTTATTTATTTTTCTAATAAGTCTCATATATTAGTTAATTATGATGTTTAGATTATTTATTATTTTTTACTGCATAAATATTAATACATTTAATATATATATATATATACACGTATTAATTACTCAATTAGCAATAAGGTATATATATATATATATATCCAACTTAAATAATTTATTCCAAATAATAATATTTTTTTTTGAAATTAACAAAACACACGCACACACTGGGTCAGAGACAGGACACACTCCTTCATAAAATCATGACAATTAAATATGCATATAAAAATATTAAAACTTTTATCATATATAATAATTCACATACATGCATAATACATATGCAGATTATTATTATTATTATTGGCTATAAATAATACAATATAACAATCTTTGAAATGAAGGGAAACTCCAAGTTATTGGCAATTAATATACAACAAATTAAAATGGATAAATACATAGACAAAAAAAAAAAAGGATGATCGAATTAGTGATGGAAATTGAGAGTTTTAAAAACTATAGTAAAAAAATTTATCTAGATATAATTATTTAGATCTGAAGGGCATAGGAAAGGGCATACCTATTAGCAATAACATTTCAGACACAAATTACATGATTAATTATTACTCTCTGCCACTTGCATTGTTTTCACCTACAATTTCTTCCATGTTGATAAGGCTGGTCACTTTCAGTTGTTTTTGCCACTATTAACTAATTATATTTATGAACCACTCTCCCAATATATAATTATATGTATCTTCTGCCGTGTCCCTCAAATCACCTATATATATATACATGCATATAACTGCCTCTGTATGATCAAGCTAAGCCGATATTAACAAGATCGCTAACTGTTGTTGGTGGGTCGGTAGCAACCTCTACTAGCTAGCTGCACGTATCATCTTTCTGTACAATTAAGCAATATATAGGTATATATTGATCCTCTTCTTTAAGCAATGCATATACATATAGCTAATTGTCCTCTTTCTTTCCCCTTTCAATTTATTATATATATATATATGTTTGTTTCAAAAGTCTCGGCAGTCTTCAGGCGAAACATTAGTTTGATGTGCAGTTTTATTTGTAAAATTTGATATATACTACTATATATATATCTCTATCTTGCTTATATATATAGTTTAACGTACCAGCTGATAGCTGTTTATATACATGATTATGAATTTGTTTGCATGAAAGGTTAATTATATATATATCTATATATGTAACAATATTATGTGTAATTTTCAATAAAGCAGCTAGGAGCTAAAGATCGACCATATTTTGAAATCATGAGTGGAAAAGGGAATACCAGCGCACCAAAGCTGGATTTGAAGCTGAACCTATCTCCGCCTAGCGTCAATAATCAAAGGGTGGAATCACCAGAGGCAGCAGCCATTTCTTCGTCGTCTTCTTCTTCAGAAATATCACCCAGGACCTCATGCGTGTCGTGGGAGGCTGATCATCAAGATATGAAAAAGTATGAGAGCAGCCCAGAAACGAGTTCGATGCTGTTGGTGGGATGCCCTCGATGCCTGATGTATGTTATGCTATCAGATGTCGACCCCAAATGCCCAAAGTGCAAGAGCACCGTCCTCCTTGATGTTCTCTGCGACGAACCACCAAGAAAGCAATAGATCGATTAAGTTAATTTGTTTATTCTCTTGGAGATCATATGCATGCAAAACTAGCTTGGTTTCTTGTTAGTTAATTTCTTTCTTTCTTTTTTCGTTTGTCTTTTTCTGATCAATCTTTTCATATCCTTTAATTTGTGGCTTGAGAGCTAGCATGCAGTTTTGCTGCCTGTAACGCTACGGAACAGATCGAGAGGAAGGAAAATGAAATGATGCAACTAATATTGACGTAGGACAACAATTTTTGGATGGGTGATGATAGGTATCTCGGTCCGAGATTGTCTCGGACTGAGATACCTACCGGTTTTGTCCTCCCATTTTACAGGGGCAGTATAATTGGGGGGTTAAAATATAATTTTATATATAAAATTACCTTTTTACTTTTAAATTTTTTTTTTTTCCCGAGAGTAAATCTATAATTGTCTCTGCCCGAGACATACTGTGCATGTCTCGGGCAGAGACATGCAGCTTTTCCTTTTTTAGATATACAGTGTGAGTTATTTATTTGTGACATGAGAAATTTTCCAAAAAAAAAAAAAAAGTACTGTCTCCCCCTATAAAATAAGGTGCAGATTAACATCACCCATTTCGGGTAATAGGTACTGCGCTGCGTCATAATTTTTTTTTTTACCTCTCGTTTGTAGGGCGCTATAGTTGAAAAGAGGGGACAATTTGATAACGTTAGACATTACCTTTTTATTTGGGCCGCTCAAAATGGTCATGTTTGCTGCTTTTGAAGTTTCTCATTAACTAGCTGTTTCAAAACTGGTGTACATCCTCTGAGTGAAGAGGTCCATGAACATTAAAATATATGAAATTGTATTAACAGTTGGCCAGAGTAGTGGAGTTAACTCATGCTACCGTTTAGGCGTTTACCACAAATGATTTATCATTTTATTACGGGATTAAGGCATTAGTAGAGGATAAATGTTCAATCATTCACTTATTTTTTAATCTTTCTTAATAGATCTCGTATAAAGTTCAAAGTAAAAAAAAAAAAAATTTATTTGTGAAAAAAATTTAAATGTTTACAGCTTTTTATAATTTTATCCCAACCTTTTAATTTTTACAATTATGTCCCAATTTTTAATTTTTTTGCAATATTAACACATTAATGAATTTGGTCAAATAAATTAATTTATTAATATTTTACAATAAGGCTTATTGGGATCCACTCTTTGTATTGGTGGCATTCACTTCATTGCCCACTCAAAATTTTCTAAAATAATTTTAACCAAATTCATTAATGTGTTAATATTGAGTGGTTAAAATTATTTTAGAAAATTTTGAGTTGGCAATGAAGTGAATGCCACCAATACAAAGAGTGGATCCCAATAAGCCTTATTGTAAAATATTAATAAATTAATTTATTTGACCAAATTCATTAATGTGTTAATATTGTAAAAGAAATTAAAAATTGGGATATAATTGTAAAAATTAAAAGGTTGAGATAAAATTATAAAAAGCTGTAAATCGTTTGATTTTTTTAAAAAAAAAATAAGCCAAAAAAAAAAAAAAAAAAAAAAAAGGTAATCAAGTCAATTCATATGAAACTTGTGGCCGAGTTAGAAATTTCTGTTGGAGGAGCAAATCCGTGCAGCCATTGAAGTTCTCGAGTCCCCAGGTGCTGCTAACATTAATTTAACTAGTACCTCTCATTAAACCTACTGTATTTTTGGTTCAAATAAATAAACCCAAATTGTGCTGTGCAATGTATTTTACTAATTTCAACAACCAAAAAAAAAGGTATTTTACTACGATGGACTACTCCATTGATTAATCATTAAATTGTTTTCACTTTAATTCGTAGGTTAGTTGAACTACCTTGAGCTTTCTCACGGACACATACCCACCGTTGCCTATTTATAGTTCTCATCTTATATTATATTATGGGTAATGATTTGTCTTTTTTTTTTGCCATGACTTTAATTGTAAATAAAAGACTTAACCACTAGAGCAAGACTTTTAAGGACCATTTGGTGAAAAATGTTATAGGAAATCACCGAGGCAGTTGGAATTCGGAGGCTCCAGTGAAAATGAGCAAGCATTAATCTTGCATATTCCTATATACATATATAGGGTTAATTATTTGGGAGGTCACTCAATTTTACACTTATTTCATTTTGATTACTAAACTTCAATTGGTTTTATATTGGGTACCAAACTTCAATTTAAGCATCTTTGGGCAGTCACCTAGTGACTGTGTGTTCAGGTAGCAGCCGGAGAAGGAATATTCTTAAAATATTCGACACGTAAGCAATCTTACTCAGCAAAGTTTCCACGTCAGCGATGCCACCTCACTTAAAAATTGTAAATTATTTAAAGAGAAAATATCATTTAACTCATGAAATAACCATTTTTCTCTCACCCATATCCTCTTCTTCACACACACATCCATAAAAAGCTATCCACCGCCACCACCCCCATATGCCCCTACCACCGTAAAAAATCCAGCACCATCATCACCAGTTCCAAAAAGATCAACAATAACAACAATAACAATCAATAGTAACAACAACAATAAACAAACAAACAAAAAGATCTATAACATAAGCAGTAACACCACCGTTAAGCCTATGAAATCCGGCAACAACAGAAGCAGCAACACATCTGAAGGGTTTGGGTGCTCATTGATTTGCTTGAGGGTGGAAGCGCCTGAATTGCTTCCACTAAAGAAAGCTCCTGCATCTGCGGCGATAATGGAAATGGAGACGGCTCTGGTGGCTGGGAAGACGAGCTCGCCTCAGATGGCCCAGCTTAAAAAGGAGCCATGGTTGCTTGGTGCAGCTCAGAAACTGGTGGTCTGGCTAGACCACTAGAAGATGGCCCTCCTCCACGGCCGCTACTGGCACCACCACTTGCATAGTCTCCTCGACCTCCTTGTTGAGGTGGACCACCTCTTCCTCCACCATTGTGTTGCTGTTGAGACATCCCACCTCCGCGGCCACGCCCACCACCACCTTATCTACTTATTCACTCTGTAATTAACGTTGTTCATTTTTTTTCTTAAAGAAAAAAACTTCACCTTTTTTCTTTCATGTGGTTGTTTCACTTATGATCCACCATTACTTTTCTTTTGGAAATTTTTTTGTTTTGTTTTGTTTTTTTAAAGTAAAAATTGATAATTGTTAGCTGTTGCAGCTGCCTACTAGGGGTTTTCATTATTTTCTTTTTGGGTACTTTACTTTTGTAACACCCGCTCCTCTAGCACACGTGTGTGGTGTGTGTGAGATACCTTTTATGCATGCTTGATAATGAATTATTTGAGTTTAGTTTGGGTAAATATATTTTAGAAAGGATTAGATTATAAGGGCTTATTTGTAGTGAAAATAAGTTTAATTGCTAGAAAGTAAGAAGAGGGGTTCATTAAGGATTAAAATGGATATTTAGTCATAAATATCACAATTTTGGTTTCATTTTCATCCTCCCTATATGAGCATGCATGTATGTGGGTGTATGTATGTATTTAGGTGAGTGAGAGTTAGAGAAGTTACACCATTTTCATTTCCTTCAAATTAGCAAAGGTTTGATATAAATATAGAGAGAGAGAGAGAGAGAGTTGCTTTGGCTCGAAAAAGGAGAATTTAAGCTGTGATTAACAACCTCCTTAGTGCTAGAATATCTTTTGGTAAGTGCTTTGTACTTTAATTGAGTTTTTGTTGAGTTTGGATGATGGAATCTCGTGCTCTATTTTGGCTGAATTTTTACCTTCTGTAATTTGGTCATAACTAGAGTTATACACGTTTGATTTGAACAAGCCTTAGTGTTCTGGAAACCTTAGGGAGTCCTTTACAAGTTTCATGTTTTAAGTTTCTCAAAATTTCGTGGTTAAAATGGTCTAGTGAAGTAAAAAATTTTAGTGCTC
>CATIWO010124541.1:0-22674 GCA_949673435.1 Macaranga tanarius | reverse complement strand
GAAATTTTTGAATTTATTGAGAAACATTAAGTTGTGGATTTGAAGATAAAAAGGAAGGTAACTGGGCTCTGTATATCCATATAAATTAGCATTGGATATGTCCAAGCTAATTATATGCGGGAGGTATTATTTGTACCCAATATTAATTTTTGGACCCATAATTAAATTGAGGCTCAAAATGGGCCCATTGCACTGAGTCTAGCCCACTTGAATTTACTTAGAGAAGAAAATTTGATGTGCTGGTAAAGGAAGTTTCCAGAGGTAACTAGAAGGTAACCGTTGGTTACTGAAGAGCTGATGAAAACTCAAGGGAAGCAGGTTACAGGAAATCAATAGAGGTAATTATTGGCAAAATTGAAGAAAGACTTTGCTTTTGTACGAAGTTGATAGATTATAAAAGGGAGGCAGTAGAGTCAAGGGAAAAGGTATCAACACACAACCAACAAAATACAAAAAACAATAATCATCAATCAACAATCAATAAAACAACCAATCCAAATATCAACCTTCAATAATTTTTAATTAGCCATTTCTCTAGCTTTTTAGCAATTTTATGCTTTTCTCTAGCAATTTTGTACTTATTGCTTTTGAGTGTAATTCTCAATTTACATTTCCCAAAGCTTATTTATCATTACCTCCAGTTTACTTATCATTACCTTCAGCTGAATTATCATTTTCTTTAGCAAAATATTTTACCGTTCATCATTAATTACAAGCTACAAATTCGTTGGAACTTAAACATATTGTGGTAAAGGCATTTGGGAATCTACATTCATCTGAAAGAAGTTATTAATTATCAATTTGGGAAATTATTCTTCCCTGGCACGCTCGCAAATCTGGTTCAACTGAAAAATTATACCAATAGCATGCTAACCAATACTGGTTCATCTCTATCAGATTACTCTAGCTTATTGTACAGGACAAATGTAGATGATATAAACAAGAATGTTGCACCAGGATCAATTAACACACAAGATAACTTATTGTAAAGGTAAACCGTACCCTTAATTACATCCGGTGCATTCTTGGAATCCTTCTCAGTCACTGCATAAATCCTTGCTTGTTGAACATTATCTGTTGTATTGGCTTGTCTTGTAGTTCTCTTTTAAGCCTAGGGAGCTCTACTAGCCTTACTCCTTACGCCGGTAGTTCTAGTAGCAACAGGGGGTCTTCCAACTCTTCCCATTCTAGGAGCATTTGATCCTTGTATAGAGGGTTCCCCTACCATACTCTTAGTGCATTCCTGGGCATAGTGTCATATTTTATTACACTTAAAACACCTCACATTGTTGCAGCCATAACTACCCATATGATTCTTCCTACATAGATTGCACCAAGGCATTGCTGCTCCTCCTCTCAAAACATTTCCAAAGTTATTTAGTCAGAAAGAAGGCACTGGTTGTCTCACGGACATCTGACTACCATGCGGTTGAATATTTCCTCTTGACCGCACATTACTCTTTGAATAGGGGTTAAAACTTGACTTCCGATTGTTATTACCCCTCCAGGATTGCCTTGAAGATCCCTCCTGATGATGAGATCTCGCCCAATTGGTAGTTTCCAATTCCTTATCCAGTCTTTCCTATTCCATAGCCTTTTTCACCCAACCTCGAAAGGTTGTTTCAACATAAAGATTTAACTTTCCCTCAGAGACACATACAGGTCAACTCAGAACTTTTCACTCTTTGCTTTTTCAGTAGGATAAATGTCTTTCGCATATTAGTATAAGTATTCAAATTTGTCAGTGTATTCTCTGACTGACATTGATCCTTGTACCAAATTCACAAAAGTAGCCTTCCTCTACTTCTGGAAAGTCTTAGTTAAATACTCCCTACCAAACTTCTCTTTAAAAATCTACCATGTGAAAGTTTCCCCATACAGATTTCTTATTCTCGATAACCAATGATCTACTTTTTTCAAACATGAGGCCATACACGTTATTCACTTTCTCTTCATCGCTAAGTTGTAGCATGTTGAAGGCCTTTTCTATAGTTTTAACCCACTTATATGTCTATCCTGGGTCCAAAGTACCGTGAAAATCATAAGCTCCACACTTTTTTGAATGCTCGATGACATCTTCAGACTTCTTATACCTTTCTCATTTCAACATCACCGTTGCCATCATGCGTGCCAAATTGTAGCATCTATATGTACTACCGGGGCTGCAAATTAGTTCGGCACATTCATAAGCATCACTAGTGGTGTGCTTAATAAAAATTCCTTGCTTTTCTAGGTACATGCTTAAAGATCGATGCTGAGGTAGCTGACATAGAACTACTTTGCAAACTATCTGTTTGAATATTCGGTATATCATCTCTCTCGTTACCAATCAAGGCTAACGATGGAGATGATTCTTTCTAAAATGCTTGACTCCTACTAGTAATATTGGCTAACTCAACTAGCCTGACTCTATGTGGTTGGACTTCACGTCCTCTGCCTCTATCTCTACCCCTACCACGTCCTTGTACATGACCTCTACCTTAATTCCCTATTAATCCACCTATAGTTCTTGCCATCTTCTGAAAATAAAATCACAAGACTTTAGTAATTTTCATCATCTCAATATACACATTCTAAATATCATGATCCGTCAACCCAATATTTCTTAATATCTACAACATATAACACAATAGTTCTTAGTGTCTACAGAACCTATTAACCTAAGGCTCTAATACCAATTAAATGTAACAAGCCTACTACCACCAATTCCATTAGTATACATAACTAAAGAATTAATGATACTAAAGATATTACCTCTTGAACCAGAAAAAATCTCTCAACAATTTTTTTTTCTTTTTATTAAATCTAAACATTGTAACTTCATCAATATATAAAGATAGTAAATATTATTGCCAACTCTATTCGAGAATTCGACAAGCTTTAATCACTACATCTTATCTAATAAGTAAATATATAATGGTGGACTTTTAAGACACTATCATCAATACACCTTTAAATAATTTCAACCACAATATTAACATTCCTGTCATATATTATCTATAACCATATAATCTGAATACATCTAGATGGCAAAAAACAATCTTAAATAAAATAACATATTATAGATATAAAATATCTGTACTACATCACCATCCAATCAAAATAAAATATACAACATATATATATACAAATATGAGAGTACTAGATGCTAATAAAAATAACTTAATACATAAGTATCTGTGCTCTGAACATCTATCTCTCTAAGTCGGAACCTCAACCGACCAGATGGTGGTGGTGAAAACATGACAGCTTTGTCCCTAAGCCAAACCCTCCTAACCTTACTAGCCTCTAGGCTCAAAAATAATCTCTCAATGAAAGCACAGAGGGTGTATAATGGCCTCTAGCAAAAAGCCGAAAAGATGCAAGTAGCTGTCACTACATCACACCCATTTGAGGGTGACCTGGACGTCGGTGGAGGTGGTGGGTGTTGAATCCAACAAAAATAAATATTTGTAGCAAGGGTTGAGTAGAGTCATTTCCCAATAGATTGATTAAATTATTAAATCTGAATTTTGCTTTTAAAAATAAGAAATAAAAAAGAAATTTTTATTTATAGAAAAAAATAAAATAAAAATAAAATAAATAAATCATAAGGAAGAAAATTAAAAAAAAGTAAATAAAATATTAAAAGCTTCTAGTCAAGGAATATCTTGATTATGATTCATTCAAATTGATCATTGAATACAAATAGATAAATTTCTACTTCTTCAAATAAATTGGTTATGAACACTAACAAGCTCTAGTATTCTGCTCTTTCTTATTAATAATTTAAAAGAGATAAGATCATCTAATAAATCTTATTTTTCAACAACCACTAAACAAGCTCTTCAGATTTACTTGAAAAAAAGTATTAAGAATTAGAAAAGCTACTAATTCCAATCAATAATACACAAGCTCGATTATTTAAATTGGACCAAATAAATTCACCCACACTAACCTCAAGGATTCAATTCAATAAGTGTATGAATTTGCCACTTTGCTAAATCAAATAAACAATTACAGATTTACAGATTTAACTGGTAATATTCATTCAATCAAAATCAGACGTCAATAATCTTAATTGAACAAAATAACATTAAGCATAGAAAATATTCAGATATTTGAGAAGAGAAAACAATATAAACAAATTCTCACAATTTATTCATGAATCATACCTTGATATCCTTAACTAGAAAAAGAAAATTTAGCCACTCATGGCTTACAAAAATCCTAAATTAAAAATAAAGAAAGACTGAAATAAATATCTTGAATATATGAATGAATAATTCTTCTCTACACATAAACCTCCCTTTTATAGAGAACCTATCCTAAAAATTTCCTCAAAAGATAATCACATAAACTAGAAACTTTTCAGATGTCGAATTTGCTGCCAAAATAGGGTAGAAGAATCAGCTAAAATAAATTCCAATAATAGTAGTCCCGAAAAATCTACACTTTACAATTTCCGCGCAAGCGTCTATGGGCACACTTAAGTTCGAATTCATGTTGAAAATCACAGTCCATATTACACTTTGACTTATACTCGATTCTTGACTTTAAAAATCTAATTTCAGCTCCTTTTTCTGCATTAGCATGATTTCCTACCAAAAAGATAAAATATGAATTAAATCAAATATTTATTTTACCAATTAAGCATAAAAATAGGAAATTATTATAAAAATAAATAGGAATATTTTACTTTATCAAATTTCCCCACACCAAACATTTGCTTGTCCTCAAGCAAATCAATTTCCATACCCCCCTAACCTTGTCATACCTCCTCTTCAAAAAATTTTCCAAAACTCAACATACCTCAAGAAAAATTCTTTTAAAAATAGATTTATCATCAATTCAAATAATCTTTCAATATTATCCAAAGATGCAAGACTTAATACCCTCACAAAGATGTCACTCAAATCACTCAAGTTTTTAGGCTAAGTATTTTATAATAAAGCACTAAAGTCACAAATAAGAAAGAATTACCATATGTTTGCCATTCAATCAAATCTCCACCACTAACCATTAATTCACACAAAAATCAAAAGGTCTTTAATTGGGTTGTAATGGGGCTAAGGTCAAAGGAATTGAAAAAGGAAAATTTAGGCTTAAAATAAGTTGAACATAATAAACAAATGCTTTCAATTTAATTTAGAAATAAAATTCCTGCAAAATAAAAGGAATATAGAATCTTTTATTTTCTCATTAGGACCCAAGCTGTGTTTTTTTTTCTTTCTTTTTCTTTTTTTCTTTTTTTTTTTTTAAATTTCTTAAGGCTTTTAGCCTTATTAAGCTTGTATTTTTTTTCAAAAGAAATGGCCACTAAAGATTTTTATTTTTTCCTTTCTTTGGATTTTCCTTCTCAAAAAATAAAAACCTGCAGATAATTCATTTACTAGTTCAACAATTAAGGGGTCAAAATTATGGTTTCAAATAAAAAATAGGCTCTGGTTAAATTTTTTTTTTAAGGTTATTTCTAAGAAAATGGCGATAGGTTCAAAGGGGCTCACTAATAAATAAAAAGGTAGGCTATCAAGAAAAAGGCTTAAAAACAAATGGTATTATCCTAAATGCCTTTATCACTTTAATGAAATGAATTAAGAATGTGGTCTCAAAATGAATCTAATTGCAAGTTCTAGAATTTACAATCTATATTGGACACACTCACAAGAAAAATAAGAACACATATAACGTATGTTTATTTAGGCTCAAAATCTCACAAACAAATATCAAAGGTTAAAAATTTGGTGCTTCAATTCTGTAACTTTATCATACAAATCAAACCACTTAAATGATGTCTCAAGAAAGCTTAAAAACCAAAATTAGAGACATGAGAACATGTATTTCAATTTTACACAGAAGAATAGACTTAGCCAAAGGATATTTCCATATTTTTCTGCTCAAAAATACTCAAAGGGGTGTAATTAAAAACATCAAAATAATTAGCAATTCTGAAACTTAAAACATATAATCCAAATATATCAGAATGCTAAAAATAAAAGTGCAGTGTAGTGCAGCAATGTATAATGCTGTAATGCTAATTTTAATACAGTTATCCAAAAAGAATAGCATAATAGCATCCAAAAATAGTATCCCCTCCCCCACACCTAAACTTTACATTGTCCCCAATGTAAAGCTAGGATCAAAATACACCGAAAAGAAAAATAAAACAAAATTGGGAGGTGAAAATACTACCCTGGAAAAAAAAATCAAAATTTGAGGAAGTAGAGCTAGTTGTGCAATCCGAAAGATGCAAAAATTGTGTCCAGGAATAGCTACACTCTGTGCTCTCTCCTATCCAACTCATCCATTATGGCTTTGCTCTTGCTAGGCCAAAGGTTAGCTCAACACAACAAAAGTATAGTAGAAAAACAAGTATCCAGAAAAATAAACTACTACACTTAGCAAATAATCACATATCAAGAGTATTTACCCACAATTAATTCAACCACCAATTGTAACCAATTTTTCAAATCAATAATGTTCAAGTAATATCAGCATATTAATTCAAATAATACCCAAGAAATATATGATCCAAAGATTTAGTCAACAAATTGCCCAGAATATGATATGCCTAAGGAATTCAATTGCAACAGCCACTCATCAGTTTTAACTCATCAAAAATTTAGAAATTAGTGGTTTTACTCTAGGTTTCAATTTTCTTGGCCACCATTTTTAACTCTTCTCAACAAACCACTATCATAGAAATGTACCCAGAAAAATAACGTTTGAAAACAAGGGAACACACTATCTATAAGCACTAGCAATTCTAAAAAAAAACTTTCAACCCATCGGAAAACTACACTTAACACCCAGCAAATGCAACTCAATTAACCATAAAATTAGTTCAGTCTATTACCAAAAAAGCTGTGATTTAAACAAATTAACTCAAGCAAGAACTAATCCACAATCACTAAAAACTAGGTTCACCATAAATTGAAGGAAAATAACATACCAGAGAACCCATTACCTAGCATCGGTGAAGGCTGCCTATGAACCGAACCCGATCTTATGGTAGATAAGAAAACAATCAAACCATACAAGAAATAAAACTTGAAAATTGGTGATGGCTATTGTTGCCGATGAAGACGAAGGTGAAGAGTGGCTGGAATCAATAAGAAAAAGAATGATAGAAGAGGCGACTGTCGGACCTTGCTCATGGCTGTCAGATCTTATGACGGTGAAGCAACGCTCAACTGGAGATGGCGTTGAATGGAGATTAACCGTTGTCAGATCTGATTCATATCGACTGTAATTGATCCCGCTTGTGATAGAAAGATGGCGAGGCTTCGGGCTGCGCACTGCAGCGAAGAGAACTGCTATTGTTTATGATCTTTACAGTCGAGAAGATGGAGGTAAAGAGCAGCTTCTAGGGCTATTGATGAAAGGGGCTATTGGGGGAATTGTTATCGGCTAAGGTTGAGAGAGAAAGAAAAATGTGAGGAAAGAGAAAAAGTAACAAGTAAAAAAAATAAACAAAAAGGTAAATGTTAAAAGACTTTAAACATAAAATAAAAAGTAAAAGTAAAAGAAAGAGAAAAGAAAAAAAATAATAAAAGAGAGTAAAAATTTATAACTTATAATTTTGCCTTATTGCACATTTACCATTAACACCAAGCTTTAACCCAGAATGTAAAAAATAACGTACCAGCTTTTTTTACATGCATAATTCATATAGTGTCATATGCTGAAGGTTGAAGAAGCACATAGAAGGCATAAAAAGAAACTTAAGCGAGGGCACAGAAGGTGTTAAAGAAATGCAAAATAAAATAAAATATATTGGGTTGCCTCCCAACCAGCACCCTATATTTAATGTTTGGAGGCTAGATGTAATGCACTGTTACTCTTCAACCAGCGCCCTTAGGATCAAAACTCTTAGTTATCGCCAACTTCAACTTATCCTCTTCATTTAAGTCATAAACTTGTTGTGTCAAAGAGTCAATTGTATCAATCTTATAAACAGAATCAATGTTAGAAGGATACCTCATGGCTGCATAAATATTAAATTTTATTTTCTCCCTATCGAACTCCATAGTTAGTATACCATTTGCAACATCTATCATTGTCCTTGATGTTTTCAAAAATGGTCTACCTAACAAGAGAGGGACTAATTTTGAAGAATGTTCATCCTCCATGTCCAAAATATAAAAATTAGCTGGAAACACTAGATTATCAACCTGTACTAAAATGTCTTCCAAAACTCCTTCCGAATAAACAATGGACCTGTCTGCTAACTGAATAATAACATTAGTATCTTTAAGTGGTCCTAAGTTTAA
The DNA here is from genome assembly GCA_949673435.1 of Macaranga tanarius. Taxonomy (NCBI): domain Eukaryota; kingdom Viridiplantae; phylum Streptophyta; class Magnoliopsida; order Malpighiales; family Euphorbiaceae; genus Macaranga; species Macaranga tanarius. The sequence goes on along the minus strand of CATIWO010124541.1, from coordinate 14,422 downwards.
AGCATAATAAATTGAGCTAGGCATGACATTTATAAATGCTCCTAAATCTATTAATACTTTATCAATCTTTAAATTACCTATTTTACAAGGAATGGTGAACATACCTAGTAGTTTCTTTTGAAAAACAGCAGACACATTTTCGTTCATATGGATTTTCTCATCCCCCTTCAGTTTTCTTTTATTGGTATATAATTCTTTAAGGATTTTTGCATACCTTGGCACTTATTTAATAGTATCAAGAAGAGGAATATTTATTTCTATCTTTCGAAACATATCCAAAATATCTTTTTCTTATTGTTCTTTCTTTGATTTGGCTAATCTACTTAGAAAAGGAGGAGGAATGACTAAAGGTTGTTTAGTTTAAGATGTGACTGACTTACCTGGTTGTGGCAGCTCCATCTCTTTCTCAAGTTCTTCTTCTTCAATGAATTTTAAAGCTTTTTTTGCTGGTTCTTTTAGTTCTTTCTCATTCTTTAACGTCATTGCACTCATATTCTACTTAGGATTGACTTCCAATTGAGATGGCAAGTGACCAAAATTTTGGCTCTCCATTTTCCCTACTGTGGTAGCTAGTTGGCTCACCTGATTCTCCAAATTCAGTATGCTGGCCTTGGTTTCCTATTGAAATTGCTGCATGTTAGTAGCTATAGCAGAAACTATTTGATCTAAAGTTATACCAGGCTTAGATGATGGAGAAGCATCAGATACGGGTCCTTGGAATCCTTGTGGAGGAGGAGCAGGGGCTGATTATCTCGGTTGATACCCATACTGCTAGAAATTGTTAGGTCTTGATCTATAACTCAGATTTGGGTGGTCTCTCCATCCGGGATTATAGGTGGGAGAAAAAGGATCATATTTCTTTTGGTATTGCTGTCCTTGAAATCCTTATACAGCATTTAAATATTCTTCATCTTGAAGAGTTGGACACATATCCATAGGATGATCATGACGTGAATAAATGCCACAAGACTTCACTTGTTGATGATTTCCAACCATAAATTTCTATATAAGAGAAGTTAAATTGTCAAGTCTTTGTTCAATAGAATTGATACTTACCTCATTAACTTTCTTAATTGGATGATCATGTCTAGAGCCAAATTATTGAGTATTGGTAGCCACTTTGGTGATTAATTCCTTAGCTTGAATGAGTGTTTTATCCACCAAAGCTCCACCACTTGCAACATCAATCATGTTGCGATATCTGACAATAACAATCCTTCATAAAAATATTTAATTAAGAGCTGGTCTAGAATTTGATGGTAAGGGCAGCTTGTACACAATTGATTGAACCTCTCCCAATATTTATAGAGAGTTTCTCCAATTTGTTGGCGAATCCCACAAATCTCTTTTCTAATGGACGTGGCTCGAGAGGCAGGGAAAATTTTTCTCAAAAATTGCCTTTTTAATTCATCCCACGTTGTTATTGAACTAGGTTGAAGGTAGTACAACCAATCTTTAGCTTTTTCTGTCAAAGAGAATGGGAAGGCTCGCATTTTGATTTGTTCAACATTTACTCCTTGCAGTTTCATGCTGGAACAAGCTACTTGGAACTCCTTAAGATGTTTATGAGGATTTTCTCCTACAAGACCATGAAAGGTAGACAATAAATGGATTAAACCTGATTTTAGTTTAAAATTTACCTCAACATTAGGGAGCTCAATGCATAAAGGCTGTTGGTTTACATCCGGATTAGCCATGCTTCTCAAAGTTGGATCTGCTTCAACCATGTTTTTAGGTTCGTTGAAAAATTCTGACAAATTAACAATTGTTTCTGTTTATGATGAAGAAGCTTTTTGTTGTTTAGTTATCTTTCTCAATCTTCGAGCTATCTTCTCTATTTTTGAATCAAAATTCAATTCACTTCCATGAGAAGTACGAGTCATAAAATAAAATAAAATTCAGATCAATAATGACACCAATCCTCGACAATGGTGCTAAAACTTAGTGGGTGTCGAATCCAACAAAAATAAAATTCTACTCTAAAAATAAATATTTGTAGCAAGGGTTGAGTAGAGTCGTTTCCCAAGAGATTGATCAAATTATTAAATCTGAATTTTGCTTTTAAAATTAAGAAAGAAAAAGGAGATTTTTATTTATAGAAAAAAATAAAATTAAATAAAACAAATAAATCATAAGGCAGAAAATTAAAAAAAAAGTAAATCAAATATTAAAAGCTTATAGTCAAGGAATATCTTGGTTATGATTCATTCAAATTGATCATCAAATACAAATAGATAAATTTTTACTTCTTCAAATAAATTGGTTATGAACACTAACAAGCCCTAGTATTCTGCTCTTCCTTATTAATAATTTAAAAGAGATAAGATCATCTAATAAATCTTATTTCTCAACAACCACTAAACAAGCTCTTAGGATTTAATTGAGAAATAGCATTAAGAGTTAGAAAAGCCACCAACTCTAATCAATAATACACAAGCTTGATTATTTAAATTGGACCAAATAAATTGTAACATCCGTGTCCCAAGACCAGATTACTGTCCATTTATGACAATTAAGAATGTTATTACTGTAGTAATTTAATTTGATGAATTGAAGTTAATTACTGATATGAGAAGATAACTTATATTGTTAATTAGGTTAATTTTGAATTGTTTGAATAAATGATTTGGAGTTTGATTATTTTGTAATTACGTCAAAAATTGAGAGAGATTTAGTTCGTGACAATAAATTGAGGTTGATAGAAAATTTATTGAATTAAGATAAGAACATATGAGAAAGAAAAATAAGGCATTAGAAAGTAATGATATTAGATGAAGTAATAAGAATAAAATTGAAAGGAAAGGAAGGGACAAAATTGTAACAATTGGAAGTGAGTAAATTAAAGAAAAAAAAAAGAAAAGAAGGAGGGTCAAAGAAGTAAGAAGTGAAGGTGGAGTTGTTAGCTTCCAACAGTGGAAGGTATGGCCAAAGAAGAAAATAAGGAGGAGGAAGAGGGGAGGCTATCAGCAGAAGGAAGGAGAAGAAAAAGAAGAGAGAAAGAAGAAGAAAAAGAAGGAAAAGAAGAGAGAGAAGTGATCTGGAAACTCAGAAGCAAAATCAAGCAAGGAGATTAAGGATCTGCAGGAGAAATCGGTGAGTGGCTCAAACTCTTATTTCTTCTTCTTCTTCTTTTGAAATCTTGAAGAAAATATTGAATTATTGTTGCTTTGATGGTTTTCTGTAGATCTAGCATTTTCTAGGTAGTTCTTAAGGTGTTAAATGATGTTATAAAGATGTATAAGCGATGTTTAATGTTCTGAGATGAAAAATTTGAATTTATAACCGTTATTTGCAAATTTTCGTGACTGAGAATGGATTTCTGGGTTACAGAGGCGTGCGCCTGTACGAACAGGCGTGCGTCTATATAAGCCAAAGGCTGGTGCCTTTTCAATAGGGCGTGGCACCTCTGTACAGAGGCATGCACCTCTTCAATAGGGCGTGGCACCTCTGTACAGAGGCATGCGCCTCTGTACAAGCACGTGCACCTCTGACTCTGAATTATGCATCTTCGAGCAAGTACGTGCGCCTCAATGGAAGAAACGTGCGCCTCAATGATGTGTCATGCGCCTCTGTACCCTGTCATGCACCCCTGTGACCTGTTTCGTGACCTGTTTAACCGTAATCATCAACTTTTTGATTGATATCTGGAACCGAACAATAGAATAATGTATTAGGACTCGAAAATGGTCACAAACGCTAATTATAGTTGAAATGACCTGAATTCTCAAGTCTCAGACAAAGAGACTAAATCTTGTGATTAATTAATAAAGAAATGTAATGTATATGAGAGTATATATATGTATATGTATATGGGATGAGTTGGGATGTTGAGCTGGCCACTCGTTGATAACTGTCTTTGGGACAGCGCAAGGATCCAGAGGTGCCTTTGGGGCGGATCCTTGTGGTCATTATGTATGCATACGCTGATAAAGAAATGAAAATGTGATTTGGCTAGTGTGAGCCATGAAAATAAAGTTGAAATGATATATGAGAAAGAGAAAGAGTTGTTGTATATGATTGATTCCTTCGGGGAAAAAGAGGTGAGCTTTATTTATGATGAGATAATTATAACTAAGAATAATGTGAATAATAACAATGATGTTGTACTTGAAACGATCAATTCTCAACCTCAATATTGAATTATGCTATAAAAGAATGGAATTCTTCCTATCGGAAATAGAAACAAAATGTAAATGATATTGGTATTATGTACATAATCTTTATTTAAAAAGTTATGCAATCGATTGATATTTCTGAAAGGGCTTTGGCAAATTATGATTATTTATGTATTTTAAATGGATTTGGATTTTGTCCCTGGGAAAATAATTCAAATGGTTTCGGTTCAATAAATTGTCATAAAAGATAATTTGCTGCTCACTGGGTAATTTCTTGTGAAATTACTCACCACTATTTTTGTTTTTAAAATATATTTTCCTATATTAGGATAGTGCAACGCTGGAAGAAGAGATGGCCGTATATTGGGCGACCATGGTTTTTAAGGTAGCTGCAGTAGAGACTACCATGCGATATGTGGTGTGTCACGATGCGGATGCTGACGTAGTTTTCAAGATATTTGTAGTACCTATCGGAGCCGAGGCGCGTATTTCTTTTGTGCGGGAGGAGCATGAGGATAGCATTCATTCTATCTTCCGCGTCACTTATGCCACCTCGCTGGAGGTCGAGGTCACCCTCACATGGGTGTGATGCAGCCTTGTGGATGCATCGGATTTTGGCATTTTGCTTGCAGCCATTTTCTTACACCCCTTAGAGCGTGTCACCAGAGTGATTCTTGAGCCAGTGGGCTAGTTTTGTTGAGGGTCGATCTAGAAGTGCGCTGCTGCTACTACTGTATTTTTCCACTACCATCTTCACCGGATAGCGATCCGATGCTTTGTTTAGAGACTAGATGCTAGGGCAAATTCTATTGTAACCGATATTATTTGTATTAGCCTCTAGTACTCTGATATTGTATTATTTTGGAATTATTGTACCTTATGATGTATATATCTTATGGATGGATGAATGGCAAGTACTACTGTGCTCTTATTATATTTTATGGTTGATTGTTAGTAATTATGTGGTGTATGATAGTTACTAACGAATATGGTGTATAAATGCTGATGGATGTATATGACGAATGTTAATTAAATGGTTAGTAATTCTAAGAAAATTAACACTTGAGGATTTGGTAAGTATATAATGTCGAGTATTAATATAAGAATGAAAAGGTGTAAATTGTACAGGTTTCAATGATATGTATTAAATGTTCATAGATAACCTTAAAAGCTCATTAAGAGTAATAAGAGATTAACAATCAAAAATTACTGTGACTAAATGAGTATTTATGGATAATTAAAGAATAAGGTGTGACAAGTTTGGTATCATAGCTTAAGGTTATTAGGTTCTGTAGACACTAAGAAACACTGTGTGATAGGTTAAGGATATTGAAATTTATTGAAGTGATGAACTCTGATTTTAGAAGTATATAAATATTGATGATGAAAATTTCTAAAGTTTGTGGTTTTGATTCTCAGAGAATGGCAAGAACTAGAGGTGGAATAATTGGAGATCAAAATAGAGGTCGTGGTAGAGGTAGAGCTAGAGGTAGAGGAAGAGGGACTGGTGTCCAACCTGAGGATGTGATATTGATAGAGAGAGCTGATGTTCCTGTTAGGAGTCAGATGTCTCTTAGGGAATCGTCTCCCTCATCAGCTTCAGTTGGTAATGAGAGAGGTGATAGGCAGAATGTTCGTGCGGCTAGTCCTCAAGGCAGTTCTATGTCGGCCGCTTCAGCCTCAATTTTCAAGCGTGTTCCTCGAAGAGCGAGGAATATGTATTACGCACCACTGCTGAAGATGCAACAGAATGTTCCAGTCCAGCCAGTAGCTCCGGTAGTGCATATCGATGCTACCGATTTTGCAAGGACAATGGCAACAGTGATGGCTGAACGTGAGAGGTACTGAAAGCCCGGAGATGTGATCGAGCATGCTAAAAAATGCGGGGCTTACAATTTTAATGGGACGTCGGACCCTGGACAAGCCGATAAGTGGATAAAGACAGTGGATAAGGCTTTCAACATGCTGTAGTTAAGTGATATTGAAAGGGTGAGCAATGTATATGGGCTGATGTTTGAGAAGACAGATGATTGGCTGACAAGGATTAAGAATCTGTATGGGGAAGCGTTGACATGGCAACTCTTTAAAGAAGAGTTTAGCTGAGAATACTTGACAGAGACTTTCCAGAAGCAGAGGAAAGCGGCCTTTGTAAATCTGACACAGGGATCAATGTCCGTCAGAGATTATATGGATAAGTTCGAGGAACTGTACCATTTTGCCAAGGAGATGTACCCTACAGAAGAAGCTAGGATTGATAAGTTTTAGGATGGACTGCATATATCTTTGAAGGGGAAACTGAACTTGTATGCTGGTACGACCTTCAGAGGTTGGGTTGAAAAGGCAATGGAGCAGGAAAGGCTTGATAAGGAGTTGGAGTCAGTGACAAGGGCTAAACCTTATCAACAAGAGGGATCTTCAAGACAGCTATGGAGAGGTAGTCAAAATCGGAGATCTAGATTCACTCCCTATTCCCGAAGCAATGTACGATCGGGAGGAAATTTTTAATATCAAGGAAGTCAGATGTCTGTGAGGCAACCAGTGCCGATGTTTCGACCTGTTAGTTTTGGAAATGCTCCGAGGGGAGGAATGAATACGCCCTGGTGCAATCTGTGCAATAAGAACCATATGGGCAGCTGTGCTAGAAGCAATGTGCACTACTTCAAGTGCAATGAGATGGGACATTATGCTCGTGAGTGTACCAAGGGTATGCATGGGGAACCCTCAGTGCAAGGGTCAAGTGCCCCTAGAGCTGGGAGAGTTGGTAGACCTCCAGTTGCTGCCAGAACCGTTGGGGCGAGAAGTGAAGTTAGTAGGGCTCCACAAGCTCAGAAGAGACTTACAGGACAGACTAGTGCAGCTGAAAATGTTCAACAAGCAAGAGTGTATGCAGTGACTGAGAAAGAAGCGGAGAATGCACCGGACGTCATAAAGGGTATGGCTTCCATTTTCAATAAGTCTACATATGTATTGATTGATTTGGGTACAACATTCTCATTTATATCCTCTACATTTATACTGCATAATAAGTTAGAACTGTTTGATAGAGGTGAGTCTGTTTTGGTTAGTATGCCTATGGGAGTTAGTGTGATTTGTGATTAGATCACTAAAGGTGTTATTGTTAAGATAGGAGAGGAAGAGTTAGAATGGGAATTTATGTCTTTGCCATTGAGTGATTTTGATGCCATTCTAGGCATGGATGGATTAAGTCGATATAAGGCTAAAGTAAATTATTTTAAAAGGAAGGTGATCTTTAAAAGGAAAAATGGTAGGAAGGTATGTTTTGTAGGAGACAATAGCAAAGTTTCAACTAAAATAGTTTCAGCTATGATGGCCATGAAGTATCTTAGGAAAGGATATGATGCTTACTTAGCTTTTGTGGTTGATAAGCGAAAGGAGGGGAAGGAGATGAAGGAAGTCCATGTGGTTAATGAATTTGAGGATGTGTTCCCAGAGGAATTATCGGGACTACCCCCGGAGAGAGAAATTGAATTTAAGATTGAGTTGTTGCCAGGTGTATCACCTATATCTCAAGCTCCTTATAGGATGGCTCCAGTGGAATTGAAAGAATTGAAGGTGCAGTTGCAAGAGCTTTTAGACAGAGGTTTCATTAGACCTAGTTTTTCACCGTGGGGAGCACCTGTGTTATTTGTTAATAAAAAGGATGGGTCTATGAGGTTGTGTATAGATTACAAGCAGTTGAATAAGGTTACTGTTAGAAATAAGTATCCACTGCCAAGAATAAAAGATTTATTTGATCAACTTCAGGGAGCAACAGTATTTTCTAAGATTGACTTGAGGTCTGGGTACCATTAGTTGAGGATTAAAGAGTCGGATGTGCCTAAGACTACGTTTAGAACGAGATACGGACACTACGAGTTCTTAGTAATGCCGTTTGGACTGACGAATGCACCTGCAGCATTCATGGATTTGATGAATAGAGTTTTCAGACCTTATTTGGACAGATTTGTGATTGTGTTCATAGATGATATTTTAGTGTATTCTAAGTCTAGTTTGGAGTACGAAAAACACTTGAGAATCGTGCTGAGTACTTTAAGGGTTAAACAGCTCTATGCCAAATTCAGCAAGTGTGAATTTTGGTTAGATAGAGTGATTTTCTTGGGTCACGTGATCTCCGTAGAAGGAGTGTATGTCGATTCAAGCAAGATAGCTGCTATAGTGAATTGGGAACCACCTAGGAGTGTAACGGAAGTCAGAAGTTTCTTAGGTTTAGCCGGCTATTATAAGAGATTTGTTCGAGATTTCTCGATAATTACGTCACCTATGACCAAGTTATTGAGAATGGATGTGCGGTATCGATGGACTCTTGAATGCCAGCAGAGTTTTGAGATTCTGAAGGAGAGGTTGACTACTGCTCCTGTTCTGACATTACTAGTGGAAGGTGGTAGATTTGTGGTGTATAGCGATGCTTCCAAGCAAGCTTTGGGTTGTGTGCTGATGCAAGAAGGAAAAGTTATTGCTTATGCATCTAGACAACTACGACCCCGAGAGCAGAATTACCCTACGCATGATTTGGAGTTGGCAACGGTGATTTTTGCTTTGAAGATATGGAGACACTACCTCTATGGAGAAACGTGCCAGATTTTCATAGACCACAAGAGTCTCAAGTATATTCTCAGTCAGAAGGAGTTGAATTTGAGGCAAAGAAGATGGGTAGAATTACTGAAGGATTATGACTGTACAATCGAGTACCACCCGGGCAAAGCAAATGTTGTGGCGGATGCTCTTAGTCAGAAGTCAACTGGAAGTTTGCACTATGTTCGTGCCACTAAGATGCCCATGTTGATAGAACTCCAAAAGTTGAACGCCGAGCTTAATGTTAATATGCCTGATTGTGTTATAGCCACCTTGAAGGTGAGACCATTGTTGATGGAGCAGATTGCTCAAGCTCAACAAACAGACGAAGAAGTGTTGCGGTGGACGGAAGACATAAAGACTGGTAAGAATAAAGAATTGGACTGTGATGAACAAGGAGTGATAAACATAGGAAAGAGGGTCTATGTGCCGAATGAAGGAGAGTTGAGAAGGGAGATCTTGGAGGAAGCGCATTGTGCTGCTTATGCAATGCATCCTGGAAGCACCAAAATGTACCAGGACTTAAAGGATCATTATTGGTGGAAAGGGATGAAGAAGGATGTTGCGGAGTACGTTTCCAAGTGCTTGACTTGTCAGCAAGTCAAAGCTGAACATCAACACCCCGCTGGATTATTGCAATCATTACCTATACCAGAATGGAAGTGGGAGCATATAACCATGGACTTCGTGGTTGGGTTGCCGAAGACACTACAAGGGAATGATGTTGTATGGGTGATTATGGACAGATTGATGAAATCTGCCCATTTCTTGCCAATCAAAATAATGTATAGTTTGAATAAGTTGGCAGAGTTGTATAGTAGGGAGATAATAAGGTTGCACGGGACGCCAGTGTCTATAGTGTCGGATCGTGATCCGAGATTCACTTCGAGGTTTTGGCTGAGCTTACAAGAGGCACTAGGTACTAGATTGAGGTTTAGTACTGCTTTTCACCCTCAGACGGATTAAAAATCTGAGAGAACCATCCAAGTGCTAGAAGATATACTGAGAGCTAGTACTCTAGATTTTGGTAGTAATTGGGATAAACAAGTGCCATTGATGGAGTTCGAGTATAACAATAGCTTTCAGAGCAATTTGAATATGGCACCTTTTGAGGCTTTATATAGTAGGAGATGCAGAACTCCTATTTGTTGGGAGGAAACAGGAGAAAGGAAGTTGTTAGGTCCTGAATTGGTCCAGGTTACAACAGATAATCTCCAGATTATTAGAGCTAATCTTAAGGCGGCTCAAGATAGGCAGAGGAGTTACGCCAATTTGAAGAGGACTGATATTGAATTTTACGTGGGTGATAGAGTTTTTTCTGAAAATATCTCCATGGAAAGGAGTCATAAGGTTTGGAAAGCGAGGAAAATTGAGTCCTAGGTTTATAGGACCATTCGAGGTGATTGAAAGAATTGGGCCAGTGGCCTATCGATTAGCATTACCTCCGAGTCTTGAAGGGGTTCACAATGTGTTTCATGTATCTATGTTAAGAAGATATAGAAGTAACCCCACTCATATTTTGAAGGAGCAACCTGTGGAGTTGAAAAAGAATTTGAGTTATGAGGAAGCTCCTATAGCAATTCTAGCTAGGGAACAGAAGATGTTGAGAAACAAGGTTATTCCTTTAGTTAAGGTGTTGTGGAAGAATCATTCCCAAGAAGAGGCTACATGGGAGCGAGAGGATGATATGAGGCATAAATATCCAGGACTATTGTAACATTATGTGGCTTGTACAAATTTCGAGGATGAAATTTCTGTTAGGAGGGAAGAATTGTAACATCCGTGTCCCAAGACCGGATTACTGTCCATTTATGACAATTAAGAATGTTATTACTGCAGTAGTTTAATTTGATGAATTGAAGTTAATTAGTGATATGAGAAGATAACTTATGTTGTTAATTACGTTAAGTTCGAATTGTTTGAATAAATGATTTGGAGTTTGATTATTTCGTAATTACGTCAAAAATCGATAGAGATTTAGTTCGTGACAATAAATTGAGGTTGATACAAAATTTATTGAATTAAGATAAGAACATATGAGAAAGAAAAATAAGGCATTAGAAAGTAATGATATTAGATGAAGTAATAAGAATGAAATTGAAAGGAAAGGAAGGGACAAAATTGTAACAATTGGAAGTGAGTAAATTAAAGAAAAAAAAAAGAAAAGAAGGAGGGTCAAAGAAGTAAGAAGTGAAGGTGGAGTTGTTAGCTTCCAACAGTGGAATGTATGGCCAAAGAAGAAAATAAGGAGGAGGAAGAGGGGAGGCTATCAGCAGAAGGAAGGAGAAGAAAAAGAAGAGAGAAAGAAGAATAAAAAGAAGGAAAAGAAGAGAGAGAAGTGATCTGGAAACTCAAAAGTAAAATCAAGCAAGGAGACTAAGGATCTGCAGGAGAAATCGGTGAGTGGCTCAAACTCTTATTTCTTCTTCTTCTTATTTTTAAATCTTGAAGAAAATGTTGAATTATTGTTGCTTTGATGGTTTTCTGTAGATCTAGCATTTTCTAGGTAGTTCTTAAGGTGTTAAATGATGTTATAAAGATGTATAAGCGATGTTTAATGTTTTGAGATGAAAAATTTGAATTTATAACTGTTATTTGCAAATTTTCGCGACTGAGAATAGATTTTTGGGTTACAGAGGTGTGTGCCTGTATGAACAGGCGTGCGTCTGTATAAGCCAGAGGGTAGCGGGCTGGCGCCTCTTCAATGGGGCGTGGCGCCTCTGTACAGAGGCGTGCGCCTCTGTATAAGCACGTGCGCCTTTGACTCTGAATTACGCATCTTCGAGCAAGTACGTGCGCCTCAGTAGAAGAAACGTGCGCCTCAGTGATGTGTCATGTGCCTCTGTACCCTGTCATGCGCCCCTGTCACCTGTTTCGCGACCCGTTTAACCGTAATCATCAACTTTTTGATTGATATCTAGAACCGAACAATAGAATAATGTATTAGGACTCGAAAATGGTCACAAACGCTAATTATAGTTGAAATGACCTGAATTCTTAAGTCTCAGACAAAAAGACTAAATCTTGTGATTAATTAATAAAGAAATGTAATGTATATGAGAGTATATATATGTATATGTATATGGGATGAGTTGGGATGTTGAGCTGGCCACTCGTTGATAACTGTCTTTGGGACAGCGCAGGGATCCAGAGGTGCCTTTGGGGCGGATCCTTGTGGTTATTATGTATGCATACGCTGATAATGAAATGAAAATGTGATTTGGCTAGTGTGAGCCATGAAAATAAAGTTGAAATGAGATATGAGAAAGAGAGAGAGTTGTTGTATATGATTGATTCCTTCAGGGAAAAAGGGGTGAGCTTTATTTATGATAAGATAATTATAACTGAGAATAATGTGAATAATAACAATGATGTTGTACTTGAAACGATCAACTCTCAACCTCAATATTGAATTATGATATAAAAGAATGGAATTCTTCCTATCGGAAATAGAAACAAAATGTAAATCATATTGGTATTATGTACAGAAACTTTATTTAAAAAGTTATGCAATCGATTGATATTTCTGAAAGGGCTTTGGCAAATTATGATTATTTATGTATTTTAAATGGATTTAGATTTTGTCCCTAGGAAAATAATTCAAATGGTTTCGGTTTAATAAATTGTCATAAAAGATAATTTGCTGCTCACTGAGTAATTTCTTGTGAAATTACTCACCACTATTTTTGTTTTTAAAATATATTTTCCTAGATTAGGATAGTGCAATGCTGGAAGAAGAGATGGCCGTATACTGGGCGACCATGGTTTTTGAGGCAGCTGCAGCAGAGACTACCGTGCGATATATGGTGTGTCACGATGCGGATGCTGACGTAGTTTTCAAGATATCCATAGTACCAATCGGAGCCGACGCTTGTATTTCTTCCGTGCGGGAGGAGCATGAGGATAGCGTTCATTCTATCTTCCGCGTCACTTATGCCACCTCGCTGGAGGTCGAGGTCACCCTCATATGGGTGTGATGTAGTCTTGTGGATGCATCGGATTTTGGCATTTTGCTTGCAGCCATTTTCTTACACCCCTTAGAGCGTGTCACCTGAGTGATTCTTAAGCCAGTGGGATAGTTTTATTGAGGGTCGATCTAGAAGTGCGCTGCTGCTACTACTGTATCTTTCCACTACCATCTTCACTGGATAGCGATCCGATGCTTTGTTTGGAGACTATATGCTAGGGCAAATTCTATTGTAACCAATATTATTTGTATTAGCCTCTAGTACTCTGATATTGTATTATTTTGGAATTATTGTACCTTATGATGTATATGTCTTATGGATGGATGAATGGCAAGCACCACTGTGCTCTTATTATATTTTATGGTTGATTGATAGTAATTGTGTGGTGTATGATAGTTACTGACGAATATGGTGTATAAATGCTGATGGATGTATATGACGAATGTTAATGAAATGGTTAGCAATTCTAAGAAAATTAACACTTGAGGATTTGGTAAGTATATAATGTGGAGTATTAATGTAAGAATGAAAAGGTGTAAATTGTACAGGTTTCAATGATATGTATTAAATGTTTATAGATAACCTTAAAAGCTCATTAAGAGTAATAAGAGATTAACAATCAAAAATTACTATGACTAAATGAGTATTTATGGATAATTAAATAATAAGGTGCGACATAAATTCACCCACACTAACCTCAAAGATTCAATTCAATAAGTGTGCAGATTTGCCACTTTACTAAATCAAATAAACAATTATAGATTTATAGATTTAACTAGCAATATTCATTCAATCAAAATCAGATGTCAATAATCTTAATTGAACAAAATAACATTAAGCATAGAAAATATTCAGATATTTGAGAAGAGAAAATAATGAAAACTAATTCTCACAATTTATTTATGAATCATACCTTAATATCCTTGACTAGAAAAGAAAATTTAGCCACTCATGTCTTACAAAAATTCTTAATTAAAAATAAAAAAAACTGAAATTATAAATGTTGAATGTCTCAATGATTACACAAAAGCCTCTCTTTTTATAGAAAACCTAGCCTAAAAATAATCATCTCAACTAGGAACTTTTCTTAGGCTGAATTTGCTGTCAAAATAGGGTAGAATAATCAGCTAAATTAATTTCTAATAACAGCAGTTCCTAAAAATCTGCACTGTATAATTTTCGTGCAAACGTTCGTGGGCACGCTTAAGTTTGATTTCCTGTTGAAAATATAGCCCAGACTGCACTTTGACTTTCAGCTTCAATTCTTGACTTCAAAATTCCAATTTTGGTTCCTTTTTCAACAACAGCAGGATTTCCTACCAAAAAGATAAAATAGGAATTAAATCAAATATTTATTTTTTTCAATTAAGCACAAAAATAGGAATTTATTATAAAAATAAATAGGAATATTTCACTTTATCAGCACACACACGCTCAATTGCTCCTAGACCCCCACCTGCAAGTGCTACATGTCTTCCCGTTCCTCGGCCACACTATGTTCATACTGACATCCCTGCAGCTCCTTCGACAGAGGGCATCAACATCTCATCGACATCGACTTTTGTCTCAAAAGTTGGTCCATCAGGGACTTCATTCAATCCTCAGCATCATTCATGCATTATAAAAAAAACATAAGATATAATTCATTGAGTCATTTTCCTTGCAATTCTAACAACAAGCACTTAGCCAAGATACATTTTCAAACAACAATAAAAATAAACAAATAATGAAATAGAAAAGATAAAA
>CATIWO010124492.1:0-23987 GCA_949673435.1 Macaranga tanarius | reverse complement strand
TACCACACATTATGATTATGAGGTTTGGCATATGAATGTCAAGACCGCTTTGTTTAATAGTTATGTTGAGGAAGACATTTTCATGGAGCAACCTAAGGGTTTTGAATCCGAAGCTCAAAAGTGTGCAAGCTTCATAGATCTATCTATGGTCTCAAGTAAGCTTTAAGGAGTTGGAACCATCATTTTAATGAAGCTATCCATTCTTATGGTTTCATTAAGAACGAGGATGAGCTATGTGTTTACAAGAAGGTTAATGGGAGCCAACTCACTTTCCTGGTCTTGTATATTGATGACATACTTCTCATTGGGAATGACATCGGTATGATGACTTCTGTGAAAGTATAGATGTCTAAGACCTTCTCAATGAAAGACTTAGGAGAGGCTACCTATATTCTCAAGATTTGAGTCTATAGAGATAGATCGAAAAGAATAATAGGCTTATCTCAAAGTCTTTATTTGGAAAAAGTGTTGAAGAGGTTCGACATGCTTAATTCCAATAGGGGATTGTTACCATTTAGGCATAGTATCTACCTTTTCAAGATGATGTCACCCAAGACACCTGAGGAAATGGCAGAGATGGCCAACGTTCCTTAAGCTTCAGCTATAGGAATCCTAATATATGCTATCTTCTGTACTAGACCAGATATTGCATATGCTGTTAGTGTGACTAGCAGGTTTCAATCCAACCCAGGCTTGGAGCATTGGGTGGCAATTAAGACTATCCTTAAGTACTTAAGAAGGACTAAGGATTTATTCTTGACTTATGGAGGAGGAGACTTATAGCTTACGGGCTTCACAGATTCTGACTTCCAGTCATATGTGCATGATCAAAAGTCTATCTCCGTATTTGTCTTCACTTGTAATGGAGATGCAGTGAGCTGGAAGAGTTCCAAACAAAGTACCACTACTGATTCCACTATAGAGGCCGAGTAAATAGCTGCATCAGATGCTGCTAAGGAAGCTGTTTTGATTCAGAAGTTCATCTTTGAACTAGGTGTTGTTCCTTTCATTGAGTCTACAGTTCCTCTCTTCTGCGATAACAATGGAGCCATCGCTTTGGCAAAGGAACCGAGGTCTCACCAAAAATCCAAACACATTGAAATGTGCTATCATATTATCAGGGAACTTATTGGAAAGGGCGATGTGCTCATGTAAAAGGTAGCTTAGGCTGACATTGGAAAGGGTGATGTGCTCATGCAGAAGGTAGCTTCAACTGATAATGTGGCTGATCTACTGACTAAAGCACTTACACAACTGCAATTAGACCACCATCTTAAGAAGATGGGTCTTAGATATTATAGTGAATGACACTAGTGTAAGTGGGAGATTGTTAGTGTAGATGTGTCCTAAGGCCATTCTTGTATGTAGACATTGTATATTTAACCCTATGGTAATAAAAAGTTTATTTGAATATTTACCCTTAGTATTATGTTGAATGAGTTTATTATCAAGAGTTGATAATATAAGTGATAAATTTATTTGGGACATATGCTATAAATGTTCATAGTCGTTGGATTAATATAGGGGTAGTATTAATCCCTAGGCTATCACCTATGTCTATTTTCCTTGATCGGTATGTCATATCGATAGTGGGAGGTAGTGAGTCTCATGCTACTTGATATGAGATATCAAAATAGATATGTGAATACTCATGTGATGGGTGGATCGAACTGTGACATAAGATTTATGATTGCATGAAAATTCACTTTTGTCAACAATCACAATCTTGGACATAATGGTGCATATGGGCCTTTAACTAAAGCCACACAATCATCCATATATGGTTAGTTAAAGTTTGTTATCACTTACATACTTGTGCTAGCCACGTATAAGTATATGATGTGTGGTGGATCTAGTTAGGTTATATGTAGGGATGAGTGATTGGCCAAGATGGAATTCATTATCTAGAGTGAACCGGGATAAGATCCTATGCTATTTAAGTTATTCTTGATCAATAAGTACCTGACCAGGTCAAACTCAACTTACCCGAAAAAAGTTTTGGTGCTAGAAAGAGTTTCTAGTAGAAGTCGTGTTTTATCAAGAATTAAACTTAAGATGAGGTCATATGATTGAGGCAATTAGAATTTGACTAAACCGTGACTCTAGCCGATATTGGAATCTTGTAATGAAGGACATTTAGTGCACGGTAATTATGTTCTATGGTTCTTTTAGATCTACACATGGCATTCATTTCTATTTGGATAGTCGTGATATCTATACTGGGGGTCACTCATGACTTCTGGGAACTAAAGGTGATTAATTATGATTTTCACATTTGATATGGAAAGGTTTTTCCATAATATTAAGTGTTAATATTAATTCCCATTGCTATTTAGACTTAAACCTAGTAAGTCACACATACAAGGGTTACAATTGTGAAGATTAATATTAATTTGATTATTAATTAAAGACTTTAATTAATCAATTAAATTAATTGAATTGAATTTTGCACGTATGCAGGGATCTAGCATATCCCGAAATCTAAATACAAAGATTAGAACTTAATTATAATTAAATAAATATTAATTTGGACTTGATTTAATATATGATATTAAGTTTAAGGATGAGATTAATATTTGCCTCCAAATGCATTCACTTATGGGCTATGAGATGGACTATATATATTGATAAAGATAGGCCATGAGATGGACCATATATATATGTATATATTGATAAAGATGGACTTAAAATGGACTTAGGATGGGGCTTTATTTAAAGAGTTTAAATAATCCCATAAGTTATCTAGTTTGGTATGGAGTGGGCCTTCTCTAAGTGTAGAGAAGCTCATATTCCCATAACCTTAGGCCATATCCATTAAATGTTAATGATATCAAGGCTAAGATTACACATGTAACTAAACACAACCCACTCACTTGAAAAATAAAGCCATGTATATAGATAGAGTATGAGATACTCAATCTATCAAATGCATATAGCTTAAGTGGGAGACACTCACGATATGGCAATACATGTGGCTTGAGTATGAGATACTCAAGCTATTATCAAATTGTTTATATTGATAGTTAGTGGAGAGTGTAGAGACAACAAACACTAATGTTAATGCACATTTGAGAGAAAATTTGATATTCTTACAAATAAGAGAAAATGATTGAGAGTGTCTTCTTCCTTCTTTTTCTTTAAAGGTAGAGAATACAAATATACACAATTTTTGTGTGCTTTTAAGGTAAAGCCATTATTGTACAAGAGGTGTACAAGTTTAAAGTCCATCATCCATTGGAGGTTGCATCCTTGTTTTATTCATCTACGTTTGGCAGTATAATCTACTCCCAAACTTCAAAATTTCTTTTTTGCTACAACTCAACTCTTTCACCTTTCCCTTTTTCACATCACTACACAGCTTTTTCATTTCTTCATTTATCTGTTATGCTGTCAGAATTCATTCCATTAGCATCGGCCTTACCTTTAAGGTAGCTAACACTCCACCAGAAGTGTTTACTTTAAGCTCAATATCTAACTTCCTCAATTCGCCCAATAATGGCATCCTGACAACATTGATGTAACACAAACTCCACTTAATTTTTGACTTTGAGCATATGCAACCACATTCTCCTTTCTTAGGTGATTCGTAGTTCTTTAACAATTCCACCCAGTGTCTTTGCCTCAGATTTATCTCTTTTTGAGTTAAAACATACATTAAGCTCTTGTGGTTCATAAATATTTAACACATTACTCCATATAAGTATTGTCTCTACATTTTCAATGCAAATATTACTGCCGCTAATTCTAAGTTATATGACATGCAGTCTTAATTTCCTTGATGCATACGCCACCACTCTTTCATTTCACATCAATACGCAACCAGGCCCTTGGTTCGAAGCATCACTATACACCACATAATGACCGCAGTGACTAACTTTTCTTTCAAGACTTTGAAGCTTCATTGACAGTCTGAAGTTCATTCGAGTTTTACATTTGTTCTCAATAATTTCGTTAATGGTGATGCAATAATTAAGACATTATGTACAAATCTTTGATAATATCCTGCTAATCCTAAGAAACTTTATATCTTCATTACATTTCTTGGTGGTTCCCAGTTTACAATCATCGCAATCTTACTAGGATCCACATACACTCCTTCAGTAGATATCACATGCCCTAGAAACATAACTTTATCTAACCAAAACTCGCATTTACCAAACTTTGTATACAACTGCTTAGTTTCTTCCTAACAAACAATACAGGTGCACTCCATGGAGAGAAACTTGGTCAGATAAATCCTTTATCCAATAGTTCTTATAGTTGCACTTTTAACTCTTTTAATTCTTTGGAGCCATCCTATATGATGCTTGCGATATAGGAGCAGTTTTGGGGTACTAGTTCAATCTCAAATTCTATTTCTCTCTCAGGTGGTAAACCTGGTAAATCCTCTGAAAATAAATCCTCAAACTTATTTACCATTGGTAGTTATTTCATCTTTGTACCCTCCTTCCTTTCCTCCATAATAGAAGCTAAGTATACTTCATACCCCTTCCTCTATTTTATAGCCATCATTGCCGATAATTTTGATAGGTGCTTTCTTATTTTCTCTGATAAACTTTATCCTTTCTCCATTCTCTTTTTTGAATTCTACTTACCTAGTATAGCAATTCACATTTACTCAGTATTAACTTAACCTATCCATTTTGAGTATAGCATCAAACTCGCCAAAGGATAGGGGTATAAAATTCTATCTCATTTCACCCTCATTGATCTCTACTAAGACGTCATATATACATTCTTACAAACTACACTCATTTCTATAAGCATACTCACAATCACAGGTTCATTCAAATTACTTATCTTAAGCTTATCATGCATCACATAAGTCGATGATATGAATGAAAATATAGCACTTGGGTCAACCAGTATGTGTGCTAACTTACTATTAATATGAGCCTTGTCTGTTATCACATTTGGTGACTTCTCAGCCTCTCGCTCCATCATAGTATATATTTTGGCTTGATGTATGCCACTAACTGTTGCACTTGGCTCTCCTAGTTGATTCTGAGATGGTTCTACCATACCACCTATCTCTCTTCGTATAACTACTGGCTTCTTACCCTAGATGACCTCCTACCTCTTTCATTATGAGGAGTGTGGGATGCTTACACTGATGGTTCTCCTGGGTATATTTTCATATAATTTATTATATAATGCCTGATCTTATTACATCAGTAACATTTGACCTCTCTTTGATTATACTATTCAGCATGATTTTTCTTACACATGTTACACCAAGGTAACATACCTCTCCCTGATAATTCACTTCCAATGTCCATTTATCTTGTTGGCATTATTGGTTGTTTTACTGATACTTGACTTGTTTGAGGTCTATTCCCACCTCCCAACCTCACATTACTCTTGGAGTATGGAGAGAACCTTGATCTCCTACTCCTATTTCCCTTCTAAGGTTATTGTGATGGCTCAATTTGTTGATTAGGCCTAACTTGAGTTGAAGTCTCTAGTTCCTTGTCTAATTTCTCCTACTTCATAGCTTTCTAAATCTAACCTTTAAACGTCATTCCCGCATACAAATTCAGTTTTCCTCTTAAGGATATATGCAATCTTTCATAAAAAATTTTGCTCTTCCTCTCTTTCGTAGGATATATATCCTTTGTGTACTTGTACAGGTCCTTGAATTTATCAACGTATTCTCTAACTGTCATCGATCCTTGCACTAAGTTGATAAATGTAGCTAATTTCTCCTTTCTATAGCTTTCTGTTAAGTATTCTCTACAAAATTCCTCCTGAAATACTTGCTAAGTTAAAGTTTCACTGTATAAATTTTCAGACACTAGTCAGCCAATCATCAGCTTTATCAAACATCGGGCCATAAATATTTCTTATCTTTCCCTCATCACTGAGTTACAACGTCATAAGGGCTTTCTCTATAGTCTTAATCCACTTATCAGCCTGGCCTAGGTCTAACGTACTATAAAAGTCATATGCTCCATATTTCTTAGTATGTTTAATTACGTCTCCAAGTCTCTTATACTTCTTTTTATCTTTCTCAACCATCACAGTTTTCATAGTGTGTGCCAATTCTATAGCATCTACATAAATTATTGGTGGTACCGGAATGTTAGACACTTTTTGCTACACTGGCGGTGGTAGTCGTCCATTACGTGCTCTTCTCGGTACATTGAAGTTCAGCATGGGAGCATTAGGCATTGAACTACCTTATTCGCTTACTATATCAATTCCTTGCATATCGTCTCCCTCATTACCAATAGAGGTGACTGATGGAGACAATTCTTATGGTGAATGTCAAATTCTAATCACACTTTTCGCTTGCTCTACCAGACTTATCCTACCAGCTTGGACACCTTGGCCTCTACCTCTACCTCTCGGTCTACCTTTAGGCCTACCACAAACACCTACTATGCCTCCTCTAATTCTTGCCATCTTCCTGCAAATTCAAAATCAATTCACTTTAGTGATCCAAACCATTGAGTGTCAGGTTATAAGCTAATATCCACCCAGCACACGTATTTCTTAATTTTTATAAAATTGTTTAACCTAGGTCTCATACCCTAAAGTTCCAAAATCTATCAAATCCATCAAAACTTAGGCTCTGATACCAAAAACTATGACACCCATCCCTACCAACGCCTTCGTCAGTTAGTACTATACTCCTTTACTGCCTGTCCGAAGCACCGATGTGGAAAGGCATCACTTCTAATATAAATTTAATGTCACCTTAATATCTAACTTTTTCATATCATCCAGCTATTAGAAACTAGTATAATATGCATATGTAGTGTTCTAACATAGGAGGGCTGGTAAAAAAGTGGGTTATACAGGATTATAAATAGAATATACACCAAAATATATATAACCCAATAACCTAGCAACTAGGATTGTCTAGCCCTGGAGAGTACTCCGGTTACTACAGCAAAATGCAGTTACTCTTCATCACAAAGCCTGTCCTAAAAAGGAAGGATCTGAAAATTGCTATGTCCAGGTTAGAGAAACCCGAACTCCTAGAGTGGTAGCATAGGTGACGATCACAACTGTCATACACCCATCCCCAAATTCCTGTCAATCCATATGGGTGTGGTAGTCGGCTGCTATGGGTTTGAGATAAACCTTTAAAGAAACAATGGCATTAGTATCTTGTCTAACGAAGTAATGCACTTCTGTCTCATCTCTTGTTACATTATATGTCCTAGCGATCCAGTGTATAGCCATACTATGTACACTACATATAATATCTAATTTATGCTGAAAAATAAAATAAAAAATTGAGTGATGAGTATTTTTATAAGAAAATACCCAGTGAACAGACAGATTACAACACTTTGTCAAGAAAAAATAGGATATAATCCCAAGTAAATGATAGGAATAATTAATAATCAGAACATTTAACATAATCAAGATTATTTTCATCTAACTCATAAAATAATCCATTAAAATAAACAAGTTTAAAATCAATTTAAAAGAATCATTTAAATTAATTCATTAAAAATTCAATTCCGGCTTTTTGGAAATTAAACTTCCTTTTTTCTTTCACACATTTCAATCATCTTTCCTTTCAAAATTACGTTGTCATATTTATAGCACAGCATAGTACGACACAGTATAAATTACTAAAACAATCAGGATCAGGTTGATATCAATGCGATGGGTACCAATTCAGCATATCGAAGGTTCAATTCATGTATACATACCAATATATACCACTCAAATTAGCCCTAAAGGCTTCCATGAATCTCAAGCATTGTCCCAAAGATAATTATAATAATCAAATATCTCATATCTGTCAATTACTCATTGTACCCCAGGTACAAAAATATCTTTCACACATGAGCTGTTGTGTCCCAGACATAATCCTACGTCTCATAAACCAAACCGTACCTCAGACATGGTCTTACTATAACCTTTCCTTTCAGTGTACATGTGCTCACAAAATCATTATATTTTCAAATTGTTTATATCTATTGTCAATAAAAACTCTGTATTTACTTTATAAATCATGTATATTACAAATTTGGTTTAAACATAGATCAAAACCAACTCAAAATAGCATTTTGGTCTATTAAGGCGTTGGCATAGTGTAGAGGCACTGCCTCTGTGCTCACTGAGGCGCTGCCCTAAGACTTATAATTATAGAAGTACTGCCTTAGTAGCCTAATGAGGCACGGCCTTAGTGGCTCACTGAGGCGCCGCCTAAGTGGCTCACTGAGGCATCGCCTTAAGGCCTAGATGGGCTGAGGCGCCGCTTTAGTGCAATCAAACACCACCTGATCACACAGTTCTAACTTTACAATTTTTAAATTTTCCAAAAAACAACTTAAAAAAAACCTACAAACAACTCAACAACAATGTGGAAATTTAAGAAAACAAGAAAAGAGAGAAGGAAATCCACTCACTAAATTGTCGGCTCCTCCTTCTTCTCCTTTTTTTTCTCCCGTTGTTAGCTTTTTCTCTTCTTCTTCTTCTTTCTTTTTTTTCTTCTTCATCTAACAAAATATGGATTAAGCCACATTACCTCTTTAACCTCTCAATTTTATTTGTTTCAATTGAGTCCTTTTTCTAAACTTATTTTTATTACAATTTAGTTTTAACCCAGAATAACTTTAATTACTCGAGTGCGGACATGACAAAAGAGGTGACATCTTAATGTATTGAAAAGGTGCCTCAGTACTAAGGCGACACCTTAGTACTAAAGAGGTGCCTCAGTATAGAGACGGCACCTCAGTGCTACTAAAATAGCACCTCTGTACTGAGGAGGCGTTGATGAGTGTGAAAAATACTTATTTTAAACACTCTATTTTATTGCATCTTAGGCTTAATAGTTGCATTGTTAGTTAGTTTTTTTAGTTAATTTAGTTTGTTTTGTTATTTTATCTTAATTAGTAGGATTTATTTATTTTTAGATAATTTCTTTTGTATTTTATTTTGTAGGATGCATTGGGATGAAGATTGGATCAATCTTTGAAGTTTGGATAGGCTATGGAGTCAAGATAAAGACTTATCTACGTTGGGGATGAGCATGGTCGTGCTTGTTTATTGCATGACCATGCCTGAAACTTAATTATGCCATGATACAGGGTGGCACGGCCATGCTAAAATCGAGCACGGCCGTGCATGACACAAAGCTCAGCAACATGTTATTTTTTGCGCAGTCATGCCATTTTCATGCACACCCATACCTGATTGATGTGGCAGCCCACGAGATGATAGTTTTCAGCTGAAGTTTAGATAGAAAGGAACTTATCTCTTAGTTTTTTATTAGATAGAGTTTAAGAGGGGTTAGATCACCTTTCTCACTAGGACTTTAGGTCTATAAATAGGACCATTTCATGTTCATTAAAAGGATGTTCTTATTTTTAAGTTGTTCTTATTTTTTTGGGTTGTTCTTATTTTTCTTTAAGTTGTTCTTAGTTTTAGATTGTTCTTATTCTTAGTTTCTATTTCAGAATACATTTCCATTTCCAATTCCATTTGTTTAGTTCATAGTAGAAGTGATACTTGGCTTGAAGTTATAAAAGCAAGGATTCCTGAAATCATTTGAAAGTGGTTTTTCTTGTATCACTCTTTTATTTAATTATGTTCAAAATTATTTTCATTTCTTATTTATTTTCTTTTCTCTTTAACACGAGTAGCTAGATCTTTTCTAGGGTTCTTATTCTGAATTAACCATATGCTTATTATGATTATGTTAGGTTGCTAGATCGATTCATTGGTTGTTGTTGTGCTTAATGTCGTTTTAGGACTGATCAACTTAGAATTGAATTGACACTATAGGCTTAATCGAGAGATAGGTTCTGTAGGAAATGGCAATGACCTATTGATTGCTTAGTTAGTTGAGAGATAATTAAGTGGATCAATATTGATTAAAGGTTATGTTTAAAATTAGAATTAAAAGGCATTAGGTTGGTGAGAGCCGGTAAACTTAGTGTTAATTAATCTCCAATTAATTATAGGTTTATCTGAGAGAAAAATCTATAGTCTCTAAGATCCCTTCAAAATAAATTAGAACTGGTATAAACCTAGTTGTGTAATCAATCTTTTGAAATGGTCTAATTGAGAATAAGAACCCTAGCTTTTAAACTTTACATTGAATTTGTGTTTTTATTTTCTTAATTTAGTTTTATTTCTTTGAAATTCCAAACTCTATTTCGTTGTCTAAACAATTAAACATTATAAGTATTACAATATTTAACTTACAATCTATGTGGGATGATATCTTTATTACTACTTGATATGATTCTGTGCGCTTGCGGATTTTGCACTACATCAGGCGCCTCTGTGGCTAGATTTTTAAAATTAAATGGAATTAAACGTAAACTTTGGAATGTAAACTTAAACCAAAACATGTATAGATATACATAAACATTAAAGTTAATATGATTTAATCAAATTGGTTAAATAGAACCTGATTATCGATTTGACGTGGAATCGAATCACAAATATGTAGAGTAATGTGGATAAATTCTCAAGTCTCAGACATAGAGACTAAAATCATAGTTTAAGTTACACCAAACTGAGTAAATATGAAATTAATATACGAAAAAAAACCAAAGTAAATAATGTATTACAAATGATAATGGAATTGAATAGTTTTAACTGATAATGTATATATACATATATGTATAATATATATATGTTTGAGTATTGTTGAGAGTGAGTTGGCCAACTAAATGATAACCTTCTTTGAGACAGCGCATGGATTCAGAGATGCCTTTGGGGTGAATCTATGTGGTTGATAAGTATATATACGAATTTATTGAGAAATGATGTGATGACGTACAGTCAGTGTGGACTATATGAAAATCTTGGATTGTAACTCTGAGAAATGCGATATGTGGATCAGTGGTGTATTAGAGAGATATAATAATATGATGAGATGATATATTGTAATAAATATATATATATATATATATATGAGCTTGAAATGAGCTAGTAAGTTTATAATATAAAATACAAAGAACGTAATGAACAAATTATTGAGAATAAGAATTTAAAAGTTAAATTCTATTATGTACAATGGACAATTGTACGATAAAATCTAATTATTGAACTAAGAATATTTTATTAATTTCAAAAAAAAGAAATGAAAAGTTAGTGCAATCATTCTTTGAACTTGACAACATCATTTATTTATTTATCTTTATTTTTAATTTCATTTATTTATGAACATTTATTTTTAATTGTTAGATTGTTGTTTCTAAGATTTTTAGTGATTGAATTGTATTGTTATTTTTGTCTACTCACTGGGTAAGTTTCCTATAAAGTTACTCACTCTTTTATTTATAAAATTGTTTTCAGTTTAGGTATTTTGTATATTGTAGCTAGATACTGAAGATATGATTGTCCAGTGGACCACTATGACATACAAGGTTACTGAGGCAGAGACTCTAGTGAAGTATATTGTTTATCATGATATAAATATTGATTTGACCTTTCGAGTTACTGTTGAGCCTATAGGAGCATCAGTCCGTATGTCCACTACAGAAAGGAGCACCTAAATAATATCAATACCACTTTCAGGGTTTTATATGAGACCACCACTGATATCCATGTCACACCTACATTCTCTTTTTGGTCTTTTTGCCTTGTTGCCAAGCTACACCCTTAGAGCTTCACTGGATACTTTTTGATGCTAAGTTGGATGATCTATGATGGTCTGAGATAGGTTGGTGTGGTTTCTTTTTCATGCACTACAGAAACTGACCACCTAAGAGAGAGATATCGGGACAGATATGGTTATGTATTTTGTAATTTGTTATTATGGCATCTGGTACTCTCATTTGTATATATTTGTATATGTATATTTGAGGACAAAAATATTGGTGATAGGTCACCAATGGTTGGATGTTTATGAATATATATATCTATGTTATGTTACATTCACTTTTAAGTATACCTTCTTGCCATCAAATTATATGTATGGAGATATCGAGGTTTCTGTTTAAATAATTATTCCAAGTTTTGTGCTATGTAATGTATAGAATGTTATTGAATAATAAATATGTTGTTAAGAAATTTTTTCTAAGGGTCTTAGGTAATATCTCTTCTATTATTGCCAACATTAATTGAGTATTTTAGTGGAGGTAATGATAAGAAGATGTGTTACACTAATATTAAATAGTAATAAAATATGAAATAAAAAAATTATATTTGATATAAATATTTGTAAAATATATTTTGTCATTCTAAATTATGACAAATAATTTTCTTACTAGTGTTTTGACAAAAATTTTGCTATATTTTCAATTTTATGACAAAAATATTTTTGTTAATTTTTTCTCATATTATTAAAATTTTAACAAAATTATTTTTGTTACTAGATAATTTATAACAAAAAGTAATTGTCACATCAATAAATAAGTGATAAAAATTAATTAATCAAAATACAAATATTGTTAAATAAATTTTTTCAAAGTATAACAAAACCATTTTGTCACCTTCTAAAATTTTGACTAAATATATTTACTCACAATTATATTTTTGTGATAATTTTCTCAAAATATTTTTGTGACGTTAACAAAATTTTGACAAAAATAATTTGTCTCAAAAAAAAATAAGTGATAAAAAATAATTTATCACAATTAAAAAAGTGTCCAATAAAATTTTGTCACTGTTAAATGTAACAAATTATTTTCATCACCTTTTTAATTTGTGACAAAATATATTTCATCATAAAATATACTTTTGTCACTATAAAATGCATTATGTGGTCATAGAATTAAGATCTTTTGTGACTAAATTATACTCATTGTGACATAATTATTTATTATTGCAATAAAATATTTCATCTCAATAAATTACTTTATGTGATAAATTCTTCATTGTCACAAGTATATTATGATATTGTGAGAAAATAAAAATTTGTCACAACAAATTAATTAAGACAAGTTTATTGTAACAAATTCCGTGACAAAAAAAAAATGCGAAGATAAAATTATTGTAACAATATAAAACTTTATTATGACAAAGTAATTTGTTGTAATAAATTTAATTTCTTGTAGTATATATATATATATATATCATCATAACATATCATTTCCACCAACCACCTCAACAAACCAACAAACAAAATCCTACATTTTCATTTTCACATCCACCAAAATAGCACTTAAAAATTTTTGCCTTTGCTTCAAAGCTAAGCTCCAAAAGAAAAAATGTCATACTTTCATGATGCTAGCCATCATGACATATCACTCATTCCTTAAAAAATATAAAGAAAAGAAAATGGACTATTACTCCAGACATAAATGTTAACAAAACCCATTAAATTCTATCGCATACTCTTCTTCCTTCTCTATAATCACTTCCACCACCATTCTGTTATTCCTTCTCTATGGTCACTTCCACCACCATGCTTCTTCTCTTCTTCTTGATATTCATTTTCTTCTCCCATTTCCATACTGCAATTTCAGCTCATTGCACCACTACCACATCTTCTAAAACCTTTGAAAAATGCATGACATTTCCTACCCAACAAGCCTCAATGGCATGGACCTTTCATAACCATAATGCAACGCTAGACCTTGTTTTCTTTGGTACGTTTATTTCACCTTCTGGTTGGGTTGGATGGGGTATTAATCCTACCTCCCCAGAGATGACAGGAACCCGTGCCCTTATCGCCTTTCCGGACCCGAATTCAGGCCAATTAGTGCTTTTACCTTACATTTTAGACCCAACAGTAAAGCTTCAAAAATCACCTCTCCTATCTCGCCCTCTAGATATTCACCTCGTCTCTTCCTCTGCAACTCTTTACGGTGGCAAAATGGCCACCATACACAACGGAGCAGCAGTTCAAATTTTCGCAACATTAAAACTTTCATCAAACAGAACCAAAATCCACTTTGTATGGAACCGTGGCTTATATGTCCAAGGTTACTCTCCGACAATCCATCCAACAACATCAAATGACTTGTCTTCAATTGCAACTATCGATATCTTGTCTGGTTTCACTGCTGCACATAAAGATGACACAAGAACACTGAAGTTAATACATGGAATCATCAATTCTATGTCATGGGGTGTACTGTTACCAACTGGGGTAGTCACTGCTCGTTACTTGAGGCATATCCAAGCACTTGGGCCAGCATGGTTTTATGCTCATGCGGGAATACAACTTTCAGCATTCATTTTAGGTACAGTGGGATTTGCAATTGGAATCAGGCTTGGAGAATCATCACCTGGGGTTGTTTATAGCCTCCACAGGAAACTTGGGTTTGCTGTGTTTTGCTTAGGGGCTTTGCAAACAATGGCATTATTGTTTAGGCCAAAGACTACAAATAAGTACAGAAAGTATTGGAAATCGTACCATCATTTTGTAGGGTATGCATGTGTTGTGCTAGGAGTTGTTAATGTTTTTCAAGGATTTGAAGTGATGGGTGAGGGGAGATCTTATGCTAAGTTGGGTTATTGTTTGTGCTTGTCTACATTAGTGGGTGCTTCAATAGCATTGGAAGTGAATTCTTGGGTTATTTTTTGTAGAAAATCTAAGGAAGAAAAATTGAGAAGAGAAGGATTGATTAGTGGGTCTGATAAAGGGAGTGGAATTCACAATTGATCAATTATATTAAATCCCAAGTTACAATTAATAGAAAATTGGTATCTTTCAAAGTCTACTTTTTGTAGGCTAATGAAATGGGATCGTTCTCAACTTTTGTGGATTTAATTTTGTATCTTGTGTTTATTATTTATTTGAAAAATATTTTTCTTACCCCTGTGTGGTTTCATTCTATTTTATTTTCAAACAAATTTTAAATAGAATTTATTTACAAATGAATTCTAAATTCATTTAAACCACATACACTTCATCAATAAAAATTAATTTAATATTAAGCAATTTCACGAAATTAAAAAGTTGGAATTGAAAGTAAATTTTACAAAAGTTTCATTTAAATCAAACACACTCATTTGGAGTTAATTTTCTTATGCAAACATTTTCCTTGATGTTAATCTGCAAAACACACTCACTTTGAATTAATTTTCTTGTGCAAACATTTTCACTTGGGGTTATCTTGTGCAAAATAATAAGAAGAAAATAATGTCAAGAATGGGATTCGAACCCATGCCCTTTCGGACCAGTACCTGAAACTGGCGCCTTAGACCAACTCGGCCATCTTGACTTAATTGTTATTGTGCTCCAAAACACAATAATATAACTGTGCTTCTTTTACTTAGAGAAGAAAATCTCGTACATTTTCATGCCCGAGCGAAGTCATGAGTTATTATCAGCAGGGTCAAAATTGTAAATATAAAATTACAATATGGTAATTAAATAAAATTTTAGTGTTGTTAAAATATAAAATTATTAAGAATAAATATATAAGTATATAAAAAAACTTCAAAGATTTTTTTGAAAATTTTAAAATTTCATTGGGTTATTTGACCAGACTTAATATAAGCGGCTCTGCTCCTTTTCCACACTGCATATCTCGGTGATGGTACATGGTTATTATTGTCAAATAAATCTTCTGTTTTTTCAGAACTTGGAAAATTTTTACCTACATTAAAAATATTATATTAAATAACTAAATAAGTAACATATTACATATGTTTAAAATATTTTATATTTAATTAATAAAAATATAATTCATGTATACATGTTGCAAGTACAAGACACAAGACAACATCGTTGTCTTAGAAGTTTTGGCTTTGCATGGAGTAGTTTTGCTGTTTAGTGTTTAAGGGCATAGCCACCTTACTGACGGTTAAATAATCCTTTTTTAACAAAATAATAATAATAATAATAACCCTTTTGAAATTTTAGACTTTTTAGTAGTTTTTAAAATTTGATGTAATCATTGGTTTATCCTAGAGGGAAATTCCTCATGTCGCAAGTGGAAAAATTTTCATAAAAAAAAAAAAAATCTATCTGCCCCCTATAAATGGGAGGCAGAATGGTAACATGTCGCAACCCGCGATATCGCAAGTTGCAACATGCAACATCACCCTATCCTAAATTTTATACTCCGGCCCCAGTATTGAATTTAAATTTTAATGACCTTGTCTTAATGTTTATTTTCAACTTTGATTTTATTAATAATAAATCCTATAGATATGACACTGTTGGTCGATGTAGAGATCCAGTTTTGGTGTTTTAATTACGAGTGATATAAAATAGGTTATAATGTAACATATTATGTACCTCCCTTCCAAACTTGGATTTTGAAACAATTATGAACTGACATATACGGTTGGTTACTACTCATAAGAAAGATAAAAAATTTTCGGTATCTATTTTCTACGTGTATAAAATTCAAACTCAATATTTTACTTAGGAAAATTTAATCCCTTTACCACTTATAGTTATCTTCTTAGTGCTTTTACAACAACTTAATTATTCAATTAAATTATTCCCATTTACTGGAAAAGGTATCATCATTATCTCAAAATTATATATATATATATATATATATATATATATATATTATGTATTCTATTATGTCAAGGCAAATTTGAGATATAATTTCAATGGAAAAAATTCATATGTAATACTAAGTTAAAACTTTTCTTTTATAATCATGAGATGTTCCCCCATTACATTAAATATTAGATATGAGACTAACTGTATACAGTTCAAAAATCAAAAGCAACTTATATAAAAATTGCAAAAAGAAAGTAAGAAAAGAACATGAGCGAATTACATTTTTTCCCCTGAGATTTAATCGAATTCAAATTTTTTCCTCTCTTATTTGAAAATTAAATTTTTTTATCCTTCAGTTTTCGCTCCGTCAATACTTTAGTCCTTCCGATAGTTATCAGGTGAATTTTTTATATTAAAAAATATTTTAGTCCCTCTATTTTATAAAGACAAAACAGTTTAGTCTCTCTATTTTATGAAAGTATATAGTTTAATCCCTTTATTTTAATAAAATTAAATCATTTAAATTTTTTAATTTTAAATATTTAAAAGTAACTATTTTATTCAATATTTACATAAGGTTCTATCAATATCTTATATTCTAAAATCAAGTAATAATTTTAATGAACTCATTAATTTGCTTGATTTTCATTTTAAAAATAAAGTTATTCATTTTTTAGTGTATAATTTTAACAATTGTAATTTTTTTAAGTTATTAAAATAAAAAATAATTAAATTAAGTGCAAAAAATGAATATAAAATAAAATCGATGGAAATTTATAATTTAATTTTTTTTATTTAATATATTGATACATAAATTTATAGGTGTTAAAAAGTTAAATGACATTAAAATTTTAAATTTAAAGTAACTAAAAATTTGAGGGACTAAATTTTTTTATAATATTAAAATAGAGGGATTAAACTGTTTTGTTTTTATAAAACAGAGGGGGCTAAATGTTCTTTAATATAAGAGATTTGCCGGAACCCTATCGGAAAGACTAAAGTGTTGACGGAATGAAAACTGGAGGATAAAAAAAATTAATTTTCAAACAAGAAGGAGAAAAGTGTGAATTAGGTCAAACCTCTGGAAAAAAATGTAATTTGCTCCAAGAACATTATAGGATTTTAATCATAAAGGACTATGGTTTTGCAAATTTTAGATAGAGAATAAAATTTAAGAAAAAAAAAATGTAATATCATAGATAGTTTTGACTTTTAAGCAAGTGTTATAAATGCAGGGTTGATATCAATTGCATGAGATATATATGAGTTAACAATAACAGGCCAACATCTATTTATATATATATATATATATATATATATATATATATATATATATATATAGCAAATTCATTGAGGTTGAACTTTTTTTCATAGCTTTGGTGGAGGAAGCAACCATTCAGAACCATCAATATAGCTGAGAGAAAGGTATATTCTCACTTCTACGTCTGTAAGTTGTTTACTGTACTTAACAAGCTCCTCGGGTTTATATCCTGGTCCAAAATTCTTGTATTCTCCGAATGATACAGTCCTGCAACTCCATATACACTAAACTTTAGTAACCAGGTCCAGAAGGGCCAAAATGAATTAAAAATGAAAATAAAGACCTAATACATCTATAGTCCCTGAACTTGACATATGTTATTAATTTACCTTCTCAATTTAGAAATTGACAGTATAGACATCTCAGATTGTTAGAAATAATATTTATCAATATTTTCAGCACTATTTGAGGTATTTAAATGGTATTTTTATAATTTGAACCAAAAATATTTTTAAAAAAAAAAGTATGTATAAGTCATATTTTTAGTTAAAGTGTTAAAATAGTCAATTTGTAAGTTAAGTAAAAATGTGGGGAGATTTTTGCCTATTCCAAATGTACTCGATATTTTACATTTGTGACATACACTTCAAATGCTTAACTAATAAAAATAAAATATATTTTTCTATATTACAAATCTATCTATCAGGTGTAATATAGCCGAAGTAGATAAAAAATTCCTTTAAACATGTCAGATTTAAAGGATTTTGAATATACTAAGCCACATATTAAAGATTCAACAAGATTAAATTTTATATACCTTTCTCTTTCAGGGTGGAAATTGTTAAACCACCCAGCAGGGTTGACAACTTTACCCATCCTTGTATAAGCAAAAACAACTCTTGGCATTTCCATCCATGCTCGCCCCAAGAATGCTCCTGTTCCATCTCCAGTTACACTACAATGTATAAATGCAAATCCAGTGTCTTCTGTAGGACTTGATCTTGCTTGTGCTGTTATTACTGTCAAAAACTTATCTTCTACCACATGTAATACTGAATTCTGCACATCAAATTTTTTAATTAATAGCTAGTTCATATTAAATTTTGGTCATGGAAAATTTAAAAAGAAAAGTTATTTAAAAAATTGAAGTTGATGCAAGCATGCTTACCAAGTAGATAGATTTTCCACCACCAAAAATGAAATCAATTGTGCCTTCAATATAGCAATCCTTGAAAAAATGTCTGCCCTTGTCATCACATAAAGTGTCTTGAAATCCAAGAATTCTACAATTATAAATGGATGCCTTGTCACCCCAAATTCTTAAAGCAACTGCTTGAGCTCCTTGTCTCCCATTAGGCCTTGGTGCTGTATTCTGAACCAACATATCAAATATATATATATATGTATATCATAAGAATAAATATAATATAAGTATTCTTAGCTTCCATGATAGTTTTTGCAAAGAGTTTTCAGGTTTCAAATCTTTGGTTTCTATCTTGCAAGATCATACTTGGCCGCTGGACTGTAATTCCAAAGACAAAAGATCAAAATAGAAACAAAATTTAAAGTATTGACAATCCATTAAAAAGTTATATATTGTGCCAATCAGGATGATCTGATCTGTATTCTCACTTATGAGAATTATAAAACTCTCAAATTCGAATTCCCATACCGTCATTCACTAATATTATTAAGAGTTTATCATTTTTATGGTGAGTGATAAGAAAATGATTATTTCTATAGTCTATCGTACGACCTATTAGACCTCCATTAAGCTAAAAAAAAAAAAAATTATATATTGTGTCCAAAAAATTCCCTTGCATGCATATATGCATATTAAATCATGTTCAATAAAAATTAAGGATAATAGTACATGTCTCTTAGAGAGACATAAATAATATTGTCTCTCACCAAATACAAATAAAATTTTACTTTTGAAAATTATTTGTTTGCCCCATTAGCAAAGAAGCATTTGAATGAGTGAGGAATAATTTAGAGTTTATCAGATTGAGAGACAGCATTATTTATATCTCTTTATCTCTTTGAGAGACATGAATCATTATCCAAAAATTAAAATGAAATGCGTTCAACACACATGTCAAAAGTTAAGTTCACGTCGCCATATCCAAGTCCACTTAGAATGATGGCTATATATGCATGCATGTATGTTGTAGATACCCACCTTAATAATAAGATTTGCAGCTACAAAACAATCAGATTGCACATCTAAGGTGGCACTATAAACAGTTCCATACTTTTTTGCAGTGCCATCAAAAGCCAAGGTTGGCATAGCATTAGGAGACCCATAAAATGTAACAAAAGGCTTATCATTTTCAATACTGATTTTCTCATTATAAACTCCAGGACCAATGTGCACAATCACTCTTTGCTTATTCCCTGATGGAATACTTTTAACAGCATCCATCACAGTCTTGAAATCTCCACTCCCATCTTTTTTCACCTTAATTATTTTAGG
Organism: Macaranga tanarius; assembly: GCA_949673435.1. NCBI lineage: Eukaryota > Viridiplantae > Streptophyta > Magnoliopsida > Malpighiales > Euphorbiaceae > Macaranga > Macaranga tanarius. Next base: position 3,917 of record CATIWO010124492.1, on the reverse strand, counting down.
GTTACCTTCAGCTGCTTCAAGGGCTGCACTTAGGGTCCCTTTACGATTCGCATATGGCTTAACATTGGCTTCAAACCAACTGTTTATGGCAGATTTTGAAGATGGTATTGGTGCTGTATCATCACAATTAACAGTAGCACTAAGAACTAATAAACTTGAAATGATAGCACATTGAATGGCAACAAAGAAAGTCATTTCTCTTGCCATTTTTGTACTATTCACTTCAGAGTTTATTAGATCTTCACTACTATATATGTTGCTTACTTTTTTTGATACGTTTATATGAAGAAAAATCACATAATTTATATGCAAATTTTGTAACCAAAAGGCTTAAAATAGCTGCGATTTAGAGAATTCCTCGCATAATATTGTTTGTAATCTATGAACTATAAACGTTACTTATACACTCAATTCGCTGTTTATTGCAAATTCACTAATATAAAGTAACTAAAATGTACCGTGTGTGATGTCTGAGTTTCATAGAAATTAAATACATTGTTGACCTTGGTCAGCATTGAACTCATTATCGTGCGTACGGCACCAAAGCAGAGATATATAATTAATTTAAATTATTTTATTTTATTTTATTAAAAACTTAAATTAGATATATATCTATATATATTAAATTCTAAGCTCCGGAGTCATTAAGCTCAAATTTTGATTGAGCATTTATCTCTAAAGATTTATGTGTTCATTTATTAAAACTCACAATATTTTTTTACAAAAAATATTTTTTAAAAAAATCTCATTCTAAGTGTTATAATTAAAATAAAATTTTTAAATTTTTAAAGTGTTATAATAGAAATAAAATTCTTCAAATTTGAGGAATTACTTTTAGTTTAAATAACTAATATTCTTTATCAATTATTATTATTATTATTATTATTATTATTATTATTATTATTATTATCCCTTTTTTACTGTTTAAAATACTTTTCTAAATAAAATATTTAAAAACTCTTCTCCTAAACCGTTAAAACATTGTCGTATTTTATAGTTGTATTATATTATTATTATTATATGTATCCCGTTTTTTACAATTTAAAATACTTTTCTAAATAAAATATTAAAAAACTCTTCTCCTAAATCATTATAACTTTATTGTATTTTATAGTTGTATTATATTATTTATTATTTTATATATTTTTATTGGTATATATATAATAAATTGACATAATTAATCAATATTTCAAATAATAAATAATTTCTAATAAATAAAAAATAAATAATATATTAAACAACAAAAAATAATAATAAATATAAACAGTTTGTGTAACACACGGATATACAACTAGTTAATTTATAATTCCAACATCACAAGTTCATGAATGGATATTTATAAATTGATATAAAAACTAGGGATAAATACACATATGGTGTTTAAAACTTTTTCGCTTTTTCTATTTTGGTGTTTGAATAATTTTTTTTTTTACAATTAGGTATCTGAACCTGCTAAAATTTCTAAAATAGTATCTCTAGTAGGTTTTACAAGTTAAAGTGCCTATGTGTCCTATTTTAAACAGTAAATTAATTTAAATACCCTTCTTTTATATTAAACTTTATTTTCTTTTTTATTCTAATAATTTTTATTTATCAAACTAAACTAGAAAAATTATATTTTTATTTTTATTTTTATTTTTATTTTTATTAATTATAGTGGTTAAATTTAATTTTTATTCATGATTTATGTCAATTTAAATTTTTATTCACTAAAAAATTATTTTTTTATTTTTAATTATAATAAATAAAATTTTATTTATATTTTATTTCAGTTAAGTTGTATTTTCTTTTCACTCTTTCAAATTTGATATTTATATTTTATTTTATTTTTCTATAATATTTCAATTTTTTATTTTACTTTATTTTAATAATATTCAGTATATTTTTTCAAATTCAATATATATGAGTGAAAAAAGAAATTTAAATTGAAAAAATAAGAAATTGAAATCTAATATAAAAAAAGGCATTTAAGTCAATTTATTGTGATTTAACCACTATAATTTAATATTCAGTATAATTTTTAACCACTATAATCTAATATTCATTATATTTTATCTTAAATGCTTTTTTTATATTAGATTTCAATTTCTTATTTTTTCAATTTAATTTTTTTCACTCATATATATTAAATTTGAAAAAAATACTGAATATTATTAAAATAAAATAAAATAAAAATAAAATTGAAATATTATCATAAAAAATAAAAAATATTAATTTGAAAGAGTGAAAAGAAAATAAAATTTAACTAAAATAAAAATAAATAAATTTTTATTTATTATAATTAAAATAAAAAATAAAATAATTTTTTAGTGAATAAAAATTTAATTTGATTGAAATCATGAATAAAAAAATTAAATTTAGCCATTATAATTTGTAAACTAAAAATAAAAAATAAATTTAATTTTTCTATTTTAGTTCGATAAATAAAAAAATACTTTTTTATTTCTGATAATTTTCTTAAAAAATATTAGAATAAAAATAAAATAAAGTTTAATATAAAAGATGGACATTTAAATCAATTTACTACTTAAAATAGGACACGTGATTATTTTTAACCTATAAAACCTGTTTAAAATGTCATTTTAGAAATTTTTAACAGATTCAGACACTTAATTGTAAAAAAAATTATTCAAACACCAAAATAGAAAAAGTTTAGACACTATATGTGTATTTATCCCTAAAAATTAAGTATCGATTTTTAAAAGTTGAGATAAGAAAAAGTTGATTTCTGAAAGCCATAATGGGAGAAGGTTCATACCAATTATCTTCCATACTAGTTATCACTATGACATTTTATCCCAAGAACAATTATTATTTTTTTCACTCGGAAAAAATGCAGTTTGGTTCATGTCAAAAAAAAAAAAAGAACTAAGATGCACCAAAACTTCAATTAGTAAACATTTTTTACATCGAAAATATTTTTAGTATCAAAAACTTCATAAAATTTCTTGAAAATTTTTTAGAACCATTTCTGTAAATTTGAAAATTAGAAAGCCATTTTTTAACTTGGACACTCATTTTCAACTTGGACACCTATTTTCAACTTAAAAATACATTTTTTAAATTTTTCATACATAAAAAAAAATAAATTTAAAATAGACTTAACGTTTGTCTAACTAAATAAAATAATTTATAATTATTATGCTACTTTTTGTCTTTTAAAATTATTTTTTTGATAAAGAATATTAATAGACATAAAAATTAGATTTTAGATTAAACCTAATTTATATCTATAAATTGATCTCTACAATTTATTAGATTTATAAATCAACTCCTATATTTTTAATATTTATAAATTGATTTCAATATCATGTTTTCTATATTTTTACAAATGTTATTTTTTGTGTCCATTTTTTTATTTTTTGTTTTTCTATTTTCTATATTCGTGCTACATAGAAGGGAAGTAGGGGTGTAATCGAGCCGAGCCGAGCCGAGCTTTAGAATGCTCGGGCTCGGCTCGACCATTAGAATTGTGTTCGAGCTCGGCTCGAGCTCGAGAAAATTTTGATATATGCTGATCGAGCTCGGCTCGAGCCAAACTCGAGCTTGTTCGCAAACAAACCAAGCTCGATCTTGATTGTTTGTTTATTAGCTTATGAGCTCGTTAAAGAGCTCGTTTATGAGCTCGATAAGAGCTCGTTAATGGACTTATTACAAAGCTCGTTTATGAGCTCGTTGGGCCCGTTTGCGGGCTCATTGGGCCCGTTTGTGGGCTCATTTGTGAGCTCAACACAACCTAAAAAACAAGTATCTAAAACAAATATATATCAACAGTATAAACCTGCAATCATATTATAAATAGATTCAACCTTAAAACATAAAATGAACAACGTTAAATAAGTAAATACTAAATTTTAAAGTAAACAAAGTAGCAAACTGATAAACAAATAAAGTAGCAATGCATCAAAAAGAATATT
>CATIWO010124413.1:0-14641 GCA_949673435.1 Macaranga tanarius | reverse complement strand
TATTTTTTAATTACATAAATTATTTAAAAAATACATAATAATAAATAATAATTTACTATCTTTAATTTATTAATTATTAAAATTATTAACAAAAATAATGTGAAAATTAGTTATAAAATATAAATCTTGTTAGTATAAAATTTTAAGAATATATATATATATATATATATATATATATATATATATATATATATATATATATATATATATATATATTATTTAATTTTTAATTATAATTTCAAATAATATTTATTTTATTTTAAATTATAAATTATATAAATAGTTATATACATTTAATATAGAAAAGTTAGTTGTTATTACTTATTTTTAATAAGAGTAATTTAGTCTAAATATAAAATAAATTCAAATCAGCTATTAGCTGTTGGAAAAAAAACTGCAAAATAGAGCTAATCAAATCCGTAGCTGTTTTGGAAAAAAAAACAACTATCAGCTACGGATTTGGAAATTTTACCAAACACCTAAAATATAGCTGATTTAATTAAAACCTCTATCAGCTACCTAAATTAGCTAAACCAAACACCCTATTTCTCTCTTTTGTTTCCTTTTTTGCATGTTTATTTGATTTTATTCTTTTTATTCTTTTATTTTTTATATATATATATCTTTAGTTAGAATTTGTCTTATCTTAAGATTTTTATTCTAGTAGGTCTAGGTTAGATTTAGGTTTTCTTAGGTTGCCTATATAAATACTTTTTTTCTACTAATTGAGGCAGAGAGAAAATATACATACAAAAAAAAAATAACATTTTTTAAAACTGGCTTTTTCTACGTTTTTCTTCTTCTCTTTTCTGTTTTCAACTCTAGCTTTTTTTATTTACTTTTCATCTAGTTCTTTAGAAATTAGGATGTAAAGACCATTAATTAAAATTCATAGACATAGGTTTTTCTTAAAAGCAATTCACAAAAACAAAAAAAAAAAATAAAACACATTCCTTGGGTTTTATAGAGAGATTCGACAGTTTGAGCTAATTTCTACCATATAGCAATACCCTTTCAGGAGACAAGCCATCACAAGATGAATCTGAGGGTAAATATTATTTTTCTTATTTTTTATTCCTTTTTTTTTATTTGTTTGATTCGTTTCATTTTGTTGTTCATGTGATTTTTATAAAAAACAGTTTTATTTATTTATTTATTTTGATTTTTATTTCATCTAATTTATTATTGTTTTGTTTGGTTTGTAAAATCATATTATTTTACAAGATCTCTAAATCATACAAATTTTTGTGTGTGATTATATCAAGTTTTAATATAATATAAATTTAATAAAATTTAAATAAAAATTTTACAAAAAAAAAAAAAAAAATTGGCTAGCACCTACAAGAACAGGTGCACGTAGGTGCGTCCACCCTTTTTTTTTTTTTTTAGGATATTCTTGTTACTTTGTGTTATAGGTACTTTAAAACCATTTACAGTTTTCCTTCTCCAATCTTTACAATTTTTAATTGTTTTGTGTTTATCTTTATTTTGTTTTGTTTTTTGGGAAAATTACAAATTTGGTGTCTGAATTTTTTGATTTTTTCTATTTAAGTGTCTAACCTTTTTTTTTTTTCAATTAAGTATCTGAACTTTAAAAATTTTTCCAAATGAGTGTATCCGGCCGATCAGAGGCTGAGTGTGTGCTGAGTCATCAGAAATGGGCCCCACAATTGCACCAGTCAACGTCCATGTCACGTTCATGTGTGCATTTTGGTTGAAAAAAATTATAAATTTGGTGTCTGAACTTTTCAATTTTTTCTATTTAAGTGTCTAACTTTTTTCTATTTAAGTGTCTAACTTTTCAATTTTTTCTATTTAAAGTTCAGACACTTGATTGCAAACAAAAAAAAGGTTAGACACTTAAATAGAAAAAAATTGAAAAGTTCAGACACCAAATTTGCAAAGAAAAAAAAAAAGTTAGACACTTAAATATAAAAAATTGAAACGTTCAGACACCAAATTTGTAATTTTTCCTTTCGGTTGTAAAGGACGTGACATGGACGTTGACTGGTGTAATTGTGGGGCCCACTTCTGCTGACTCAGCATACACTCAGCCTCTGATTAGCCGGATACACTCATTTGAAAATTTTTTTAAAGTTCAGACACTCGATTGAAAAAAAAAAGGTTAGACACTCAAATAGAAAAAATTGAAAAGTTCAGACACCAAATTTGTAATTTTTCCTTTTTTTTTTTTCTGTTTATTTTATTATTTTTAGGGATTAGTCAGTTTTCTATTATGTATTTTCTGTTTTAGGTTATTTGACTTGATTTTATTAGTTAATTAAAAATAATTAGAATTTATGCATTTGTGTTTAATTTTTTTTTTGTATGTTTAATTGATTTAATTCCATTTTGTTTAACGTGTTAATTAATATTAGGATTAGCTACAGTTCATGAATTTGTTTTTTTTTTTTAGTTTAATAGATTTAATCTTATTTTGCTTGTTTGATTAATTGAAGTTAAGTTAGTTATGATTTATGTATTTGTGGTTTTCTTTATTTCTATTTGTTTTTGCCTTTTTATTTATTTAGTTGATTAAAATTTATTTTAGCCTTGATTAAATTTTAATTTTAGATTTAGATAATTTAAATTTTGTTAGATTTGTTAATTAGGTAGAATTGCATTTTCATTAGACTTGTTAAATGTTTTATTCATGATTTTTAGTTTAGTTTTGTTTATATATATATTTGTATTTTCTAACCCTTTTGTTGATTTGTGAGACATTTTGCAGGATAATTATTGGATTTGCCTGATGGGCCTATCCAAGTGGACTTTTTTATTTAGTTTATTTATTTCCTAATAATATATTATTTTTGGGCTTTATTTTTTTTTCTCTTTTATGGGTTTGGACTAACTTTTTTTTTATTTTGCAAATTAGTAAGTTATAGAGTTGGACTTTATAAAAGCCTATTAAAATTGGGTTTAGTTAGTTACTTAGGAAATTTAAATTATTTTTTTTTTTTTGTAATTCTTTTCTCCTTCCTCTTTTCTTTTATGGACTGTTTAATTGGGTTAAATTCATTTCTCTTTCCCTTTCTTTAGTATAGGTTAGATTAGGCTTTTTAGTTTAATTTTTTATAGGTTGTACAGTCATGTTTGTACCTGAATAATTAAAGTTATTTTGGGTTAGGATTAAATTGTAAGAAAAATAAATTTGAAAAAAGGACTTAATTGAAAAAAATTAAGTTGGGGGACTAAAAGGGCAAAATGGCTCAAACCGCCATTGATGCAGAGATAAAGAATAAGAAAAAAAAAAGAAAAAAAAGGGGAAAAGAAAGAGAAACACTGCCGGAAGAGGAAGGAGAAGAGGTGGAACCGACAGTTTTTATAAGTGGACTTCTTTTCTTCAATCATTTTGCTTCTATATTTATTTTTGGTGGATTTACGATTGATTTAGATTGAAAATTTTGTATCTGGTGAAGATTTAAAAATTTGTACGTTACAGAGGTGCGATCAGGTGGCGCTTGATTGCACAAAGGCGGCGCCTCAGTGCACAAAGGTAATGCCTCATTGCACAAAGGCGACGCCTCAGCCCTTTTTGGCCCTCAGGCGACGCCTCAATGGTGCAAAGGCGACACCTCATTGGCTATTAGGGCCGCACCTTTGTGATTCAAAAGTAATCAGGCAGTGCCTCTGTAGGTGTAGGGTGGCGCCTCTACATTGTGCCAACACCTCAGTGGTTTAAAATGCCATTTTAAGTTATTTCTGATCAGTATTTAACCTAGATTTGTGATATATGTGATTTATGATGTAAATGCGGAGTTTTGAATGATCAGAAACATAAACAGATTTGAAAATATATATACTGAAATTATGAGATGTAAGACTGTGTTTGGAACATAGCAACTCACAAGTGATTGATATTAGGAGGCATCAATGCATGTGGTCTAAATAGATAGTAAGTCCATGTCGGGGATATCATACCCCTTTCTCTACCATAAGGGTCAGTGCAACAATAAACTTATAATCTTCTCCAAAACCATTTGATATCATAAGATATTACAAATAAGTATCATTACAACATCCTGTAATATAAGATAAAATATACAGTATCCATTAAAATAATTGTACATAAGCCTCTAAGGCTTCTCTAAGCAAAATTTATTCCCAAAAGTAAAAGTTGTTGGCTCAACCTCCTCTAGTACAGACAATGAAGGCACACGATAGTACGCTATACAAAGATCTATAGAACTACCCAAAAGGAATTTAAAATGGTTTAAAATATGTGGATGAGTACAACTACTCAGTGAGAGTATATAATTATAACCACAGAAAAATATTAATATATTATCATATAATATGATACAGAAATTTAACGTTAACCAAATAAAGTTCCATCCAGGAATGGAAAACAACTTGAGTACTAAAATAAATATTTCTCTTCCAACATTCTCTGTTATAAATATAAAATGTCCATATACTTTCCTCAGAATCCTTTAACACAGCTTGAAATAAATCAAGGAAGTCGTAGACAAAATCATCAAAGATCAATATACGTAAAACCATATATATATACCAATGTACACTTAAATAGTATCCTATAAATCCCATGCAACTTTGGGAGCTGAATCTCTTACCTGGCTACCCAAAGTGCTAATTCTTCGTCACACGCATGTGCAGAGACATTGCCTGTCGGTAATATATTTTATTTTATTTTGCACCTGAAATTCAAAGTGTGATTTCATAGGCACCTAACTGAGTGTATTTCAATAATCAAATATTTTAGAAAACTAAATTCTCATGTGTATAGTTCAAAATAAACTTAACACCATATGGTTTTAGATAACTAAAAAATATATAATTGCAAACAACGTTTAGGAAATCAATAAACATCAATCATTTGTAAAACATAAATATGAATACATATCATAGGTTCAATACATACATATCATAGATTCAAAACTAGTGTTATACTAATATCCAATCACCTGATAAGACAACTGGAGTTCTAGCTAAGAGGGGTTGCGTTATGCTCTACGGCTGAGGCTGAGGTTCCTTCTAACATTCAGAAGTAAAATCATAAAAACTCTAGCTCAAAATCTTAATTTTACTCAATTAAACTGATCTACAGCTAAAAAATATGATAGAGGACTCGAAAAATAGTTTAAAACTACTCAAATTAGGGTTTTGGGTCTTTAAAAGGCTGTTGAGGTGCCACCTCGGCAGCACTGAGGTGCCTTCTCAGTGCTGAGGTATTGCCTCAGCAGTCTAGAACACTGAAAATTGCTCTATTTCAACCTAAAATGCAAAAATTCAATCCAATTCAATCCCAAACATCATTTTAAACATCATAGGGGGTCTATTTTAGCATAAACAAGCTTAAAACTCAAAACTTCAATCAAAATATCAAATTCTATATAAATTCAAAAACTTAAAACAAAACAACTTTACTTACCAAAAACTCTTTATATATCAATCTTGGATTTGTAATAAAAAGCTTGGATTGATGTTTGGAAGTTGAGAATTGTAAGTTTGAGAAAAGAAAAGAAATAAAAAAAATGAAGTAGGAAGAAGTTGGCACAGAGAAGAGGAAGAAAGAAAGAAAATGGCGTGAAAGTGAAGCTCCTTCCTTTCTTCTTCTTTTTTAAATCATTTTGGCAAATATCTATTTTAGTCCCTCAAGTTACCATACTAACTTAATAGGTCCTCTAAACTTATTTCTAATACAATCTAGTCTATAAATCTATCTATAACCTAATTTCTAGGGCAAGGTATTACAGGGGACATGGCAAGATTGGTAGATGAGTACAACCAATGCCCGGGGCCGGGCACACATCTTACCTTGTAGATTATGAGCTGGTAAACGTGTATAGCCATTGCCAAGGGCCGGGTGTATAATTTACCTTATAGATGTGGAGTTGTTGAGCCGAATACACATACTACCCTATGGATGTTAACTGGTTAAGTACGTAAGTATGTATGGCCGTTACTTGGGGCCGGGTCTACATTCTCTCTTGTAAATGCAAGACCATATCTGAGAATTATATTTATCTGCTGCCAGGGGCCGAATACATATATTAATTGAGATTTGGCATTTGAATTAATATTGGTCTAAGTGTTGATTACACTTAGGCTAACATATGCATAAAATCTATTGGTATTGCGTTTGGTGTAATTGAGCTTTTATCTAATGAGATATCGAGATTTACTAAAATGTTTTGTTCTTTTTAATTTGTTCACTCACTGAGTATTTTCCACTAGAAATACTCACCACTCCTTTTATTTAAATTTTTCAGAGTTGAGTGGTTGTCTGAAAGATAGCTAGATTTTTAATAAGAGAAGCAGAACCAGTGAAGAATCTCAAGAATATTGTTTAGTTAGGATATTTGGTAATTATATGATATCGTTTAAAACGGTTGTAAATTAAGGTTTTGTATTGTGAGAATTGTATATAATGGTGATGGAACAATTTTAGAATATATATATTATATGCATAAGATTAAGAGTTATCTAGATGATGATTAAGAAAGAAGTAATACTCGGCTACATCAGTACTTAAGTTAGGAAAGTTAAGTGTGCAACTTTCTAATAAGGGTAGTGGTGGGGTCGGATGTTACATGTACTCTTTTCTCTTCACTTCCTTTCTTTGTATGTTTTTATATGCCATGTGATGTGAATGATGCATAATGATATAATCTACACTTAATAACCTGATGGCATGTGTACATTTGGCAATTATTAAAATGGTATACAATGTAAAATTGTTAACAATATGAATTGTTTGTTTGTGTGGAATTGCATAAATGCATGTAATAAGGGATTAATTAACAAATAGACATTTATAGTGGGTAGAACACAAATAGATGTTCGGTATCCGAATTCAGTTTCTGAAGGCGGTTGCTAGGCTTCTATGGAATCCAATTGCCGCGATGTTTGGTTTTTTGGTTATTACCTAGGTGGCGATTCTTTCTCCGATTACAGCCTATGTGGCTAGTTTTGTACTACCAATTAGGTTGGAAAGCCTACATAGTGCCCTGGTTGCCAAATACTTGGGCACATGCTAAACCCCACCGCATATAAGTATTAATGATTTTTATTTTATTTTTTTTCATTTTTAATATAAATATTTAAATATATATTTGAGAGATTCAATTTATATTGGACATTCAAAAATAAAATAATGTATAAGATAATTAAACACATAAAAAATTTAATAAAAGAGACATTTAAAAGAAAGGATAATTATGTCATTTAAATTACTAAAAAGTCAAATATGGAGTATATTTATAAACAAGTGGAGTGTAAATATCCCAACTCTTAACTAATTAAGTAGTCACTTATTATCTAATTAATTTTTTTATTTATTAATAATTATTTCAATTTTATGGGTTATTTTCATATTATTTTATTATTTATTTAATTGTAAACAATTTGTTCATAAAAAAAATAAATTATGAAATGAATTTAGAAACATTTAAATAAAAAATTATTTAAAAATAAATAGGATGCATACACGCTGTAACGCTCCTAAAATCATATACCATACACGTGGCCTAGAAATTTTTTTTTATAATATATGAAATACATATACATCAACTCACGTATAATTACTCATGGCTAAATTATATTCATAATATCATTACAAACATGCAATATGTCTTATGCAAATGAGGATGAGGTATAACCCAAGCTCGCCTCTGGCCCACCTGAGGTTATTAACAAATGCAACTCCGAGTTTTATCTAACTATACCCTGAAATATATAAATGCAAGGTAATGAGTTTGATACTCAGTTAATAGTTATCAATATAATAATCCATAAAGTACTTCTCAAGAACTAATTAAGGAATATATATAATTATATTGCTATACATCAAACTATCAAAATTTGGCATAAAAGATGCGCACGGCAGTGCCTGAGGCGTGTATTTCTACCTCTAGCACACACGACCGTGTCAAAATGACACACGACCGTGTCAAAATGACACACATCCGTGTTCCCTGAGATTGCACGACCATGCCAAAATGGCATACGGCCGTACTTGATTTGATCATTTTTCTCCTCAATAGTACACAGCCGTGCCAAAAAGGCACACAATCGTGTCTGATTTCCTGAATTCAATACCATACTTATGCACGACGATGTTTAAACACCACATGGTCGTATCTAATAACCTGTGTAACATTCAAAACATTATCAAGAGATACACAAACACCAAAACCCATTTGTTAGTACAATATATACAATAAATCATAATATTCCAATTAATCTTCAACCAATTCATTTAGTATCCATATATATATCAATCACAACTTACAACCATCTCATTTTACATTAATTTCAATCAACATACTAAATCACAAGCTACCATTTCCACAACTAACCATTCAATATTCTCACAAACCATATATACATATATATATCATCCTTGCCACAATAAATGGTGTACACAAACCAACATAGTCAACGACTATAATTGCATAAAAATCAATATATATATATAAGTAATATAGTTGATGGTCATAAAGCCAATTTAATAGTTGATAGTCACAAAGCCAATCGATGTCATATTTCTTATAATCAATTGTCACAAAGCCAATCGATATCATATTTCTCATAATCGATGGTCACAAAGCCATTTAATACCACATTTCTCATAATCGATGGTCATAAAGCCAATCGATATCACATTTCATATAATCGATGGTCACAAAACCAATCGATGTCACATTTCATATAATCGATGGTCACAAAGCCAATCGATATCACATTTTATATAATCGATGGTCACAAATCCAATCGATATAACATTTCTTATAATCGATGGTCACAAAGCTAATTGATATCACATTTCATATAATCGATGGTCATAAAGCCAATCGATATCATATTTCTCGTAATCGATGGTCACAAAGCCAATCGATATCACATTTCATATTATCGATGGTCACAAAGCCAACTGACATCATCACATCTATATTTATTTACTCACAATATAGCATCATTATACCTAATGGATCAAACTCAAGTTTATAATATAACCACACATATAACCACAATTCAATACCATCACATATATCAACTTCACTTTAGCATGCCAATTTTAAGCACATGTAACATACCATAATATTATCACATTACCAAACATAACTTAAAATTCTTAATTTATCCAATATACTCATCTTCTCATTCTCAATCACCCATGGGTGATAACAATTATAATTCATACATTTCATTCATTATCAATATGAATTTATAACAAGTATTCAATTAACAATATTACCTATCTTTGCATCTTATTCATTATATTAATACTACTTACCTCAAGTGCTTTCAACTCCTTCAAAAGAAAAGCTTCTCCTAGTGATTGGTATCTCCTCTATCTTTGTCAATGCCTACACATAATCATTCATCAATACACAAAGCAACATGACACTTGCACTTAAATGTAACTAAGTGCAACTCCATGCTTAAAGTTCAATGTATCCAAATAATTCACACACAAGTCCGATGACCATGAAAATAATGCTGAAGCTATTCATATGAGTCTACTTCCAATTTCAATTGGAATTACTCAATTCGGACAAGTATGGAATTAATTATGGATTTTTGATTCAAATCGGGCAAAACAGGGCTGACAGCAAGAGCAAGAAAATGTCGAGCCATGCTAGACAACTTTAACAGTAAAATCAACTTAAGCTCAAAACATAAAAGTTGTAGGGGACTCTTTGAAGTTTCCAGAGAATCTTGGATTTCTATAACTCTAGATATTACCATTTAACCAATACATAAGAAAATTCATAAACCAACTTATATACTACTGTTGTCATATTTGATTCATGAAATTCATAATGCTTTTAAAAATTATAGACACAACCAATAATTACAAAATTCATACAGACTCTACATATATGAGTCTACTTTCATTTTCAACTAAAATCATATAATTAGCACATGTAGAGAATTAATTATAGATTTTTAAGTCCATTCGGGTAGAATAGGGCATTAGCATGAACAATAAAATGTCTGACCTTATTCAACCCTCTTAACAGTAGATTCAGAAACATTTTAGAAGATTCTCTGAAGTTTTCAAAGAATCTAATTATGCTCAAATCAGAGCTCTATAACTTAAGTTATTATTAGAATAAAAGGACTGAAAATAGAGGAGGCAGAATCCGAAATTACAACCAATCAAACTCAACTTAAATCAACACAAAAACACAATTAAAACTTACCAATTGATGCTTCTATGGATTAAAGACTTCTAATGCCTCCCAATAACTAGCTTGAATAAGATCAAAACTCTCCAAAACTCAATCAAAAACTCACTCTTCTTCTTTTCTTAAATTCTCTACGCTTCTCTACACCCACACACACATACTCACCCAATCACAAGCCTCCATTTGCCTTCCCCTAAAGTCTCCTATGATAAATACTTATTTATCACTTAACCACCAATATAATAATAACAATAATAATAATAATAATTCTTTAATTAAATATAACTAAATATCTCCACAATATCTATTAACCTCCTTAATGAATTGGAATATTGCACAATATCCACATAACTTTCTATTGTGATAAATCACTCCAAACTTTCTTTACACTTTGGTCCTTCTCTACATTCATACGCATCTCTAACTTAAATAAAGTCCACTTATGTATTATGCACAACATGTATTGCATACGTCATAAATACATATGCGAGAGGGCGGGTGTTACATTTCTTCCTTCTTTAAAAAAATTTCATCCCCGAAATTAACTACTCATCATATTCCTAGAAAAAATATGGTTATTTCTATTTTATTAGCTCTTTTACCTTCCATGTTGCTTCTTTAGGTAAATAATAACTTCACTTCACCTTTACTATTAGAATCCTTTTATTCCTTAATCACTTCACCTTTCAATGTATATCGTTTCAATATAAACATGCAAAATACATCATGAATAAACAACAATTTCCTTGGCAAATCCAATTAATATGCCAATGGTCCACTTTTTTTTTTACAATTTCATATTATCCACATATTTTGGACTCAATTTTTCTTACCTTTTAAATATTAAAATTCCCTATTTAGCATTCTTAAAGCTATACAAACTTCTCCACACTTAAATGAGACTTAAACCAACTTAGGGACACTCCAAAAAAATATACTTAATATTATCAATTTAATTAATTCATAATTGTATGGTATTCAATTAATCACGAGTCTCAAACATTTATATTCATCCTTCATAGTCTCTATAACCCTTTCATACAATATATCTCAGTCATAACATAAGCTCAAAGTATATCTATGTCCCCATATCATTTAATATTCGTATATTCACCCTTTATGATACATTTAGTATTTACAATCAACTCATATATATGGAGGATTATATATATATATAGCCAAATATGTGCATTTATATTTCATCTTCTACAACACCTACAATCATCAATTCTATACTAGACGAGTATAAATATAATCAATAAGCAATTGAGTACACATCACATAAATTTCAAATTTCAATACTTTATTTAATGTTTTTACTCATTTCAACAATAGGGATAGCATCTTGCAATAATTCACACTTTCATATCTCATTCTCATTGTTTGATATTATTTGTCTTATTTATGGACACTTAGCCAATCAACTTAATCGATTTCACGCAGTCGATGGTCACAAAGCCAATCGACATATTCAAGTTTTATATTGTCGATGGTCACATAGCCTATCCACATATCAACATTTATTCCCAAACATATTTTCATTTATATTCAATAAACTAAACTCAAGTTCATAATATATATACACTTACAACCATAATTTTAATACCATCACAATTCATATTGCTACATTTAATCGTATACCTTACAATAAATACATCAACATTATTTACATCCATTATCATCACATTCCATAATACAACTCAAGAAGCATAGTTCATCAAAATGCTCATCACAATAACTCTTCTACTCTATCATGATCACACAAAGATAATGAACAAATAGAATTTACGTATTTCCTTATATTCCTCACATAAATCAATATGCATATGTATTCATCATTCTCACAATAATACATGTATAACCATACCACTTTCTTTATATACCAATCTACAATGACACTATAGTTTCATACCTAATCAATTTTTGAAATAATATTATGCTTTTTCCCAATTCAATGACTGTTGCAGTCTACATATTTGTTATATTATTCTACTATCTTGAAATAAAATTTCATCACTAAATTTACTCTCATAACATTCCAGCATGCATTGAAATATATATACCATGTCCTTAATAATGTAAAGGTGCCATATATACGTAATGCATACTCATCTAAATGATCATCAAGTCCAGTTTATGTTGCAATACCAATTCCTTTTTCCTTACTCTCTTAGCTTCCACTTGGTTTACTACTGATTTGAAAAATTTTCTTTCTTGTACCGCTTTATTTAATTAGCTAAAATCTTTCAACAGTTTTCTTCAATGAACAATCTCTAAAGAAATGCTCCGCTTACTACACTAGTAGTAGGCATCAAGTCTAAGACCTTAAAATTATTTTGGATGGATTCTATCACAACTATTACATATATATTGAAGATGATATATTGCTCATAAATTTATTAGTGCCTTTTTGACTTTTAAGTCTTTTATATTCTCTGTTATATATTTTTTCCATATTTCACAATTTCGTAATGCCTATATTAGCCTCACATGATATTTAATTAGTATTCCACTTGTATCATACTCATACTATTATCAACATTTCATATCACAATCTATAGATCATAACTCATCAATTGCACACAAGCCTTTATTATAAGAATTTAACAACAAAAGCATAATTTACTAGGAATCTACCGAAAATTTGGCAGAACCTCCCCTAAAATATAGATATCTCCCTACTAAAATAGGGCCAATCCTGTAATAAAATAAATATACTTCTATAAACAATCTCAATTAGGGCTCAGTTATCCACCACACTACATTTACATTTAACTGAGCCTCACTAATATACTATTATTGGTAATACATGAGCATTGCCAAGATCATAATGCATTCACATTAATCTTTATATCATATATATTTTTCGCATATAATGATCAATCTTCATACATTTATTGCACCTTCACATTAATATAATATGTTATTAATAATTCTAAAGGGCACACTCATTTAATCCATATGTTTATTTCAATCACATCACATATATTGCTCAAACAATAATACTGCATAACTAATTCTCCTTTCACCAGTACTTGTTAATTTAATCTAGAATTTTTTGCACACTCTATAACCATTCCTCTTCTATGGCGAAATCACTAATACCTATGAAAATCTTTGCACCTTCCTCTCTTATCTTTTCATAGTTCTACATCAACAATGCTATCCACTTGCTTTTGACTCATTATTCTTATCTTTTAATCCATTCACTAATATACAAGAACATACATCTTATGGAGGGTTATAAATAAAAATTTATTCAAGCTCATATAAAGCATTCACACGTATTGGTCTAAAATTTGACTCTGATAACTTATTTGGCCGATAGGTTGAGCTTGGTGTCCTTCAATCCTGACATGTGCAACGCATATCAACTATATATCATTTATGACTTATATATGATATGTCATGAATGCATCATATTTCATGTCTCGAGAAAATCTAATCTTTGCTCTGATACCACTTAGTGTAACGCTCCAAAAATTACATACCATACACGTGGTATAGGAAATTTTTTTTTATAATATATGAAATACATATACATCAACTTACATATAATTACTCATGGCTAAATTATATTTATAATATCATTACAAACATGCAATATATCTTATGCAAATGAGGATGAGGTATAACTACACCAATCTCACCTCTGGCCCACCTGAGGTTATTAACAAATACAACTCCGAGCTTTATCTACCTATGCCCTGAACCATATAAATGCAAGGTAATGAGTTTGATACTCAGTAAATAGTTATCAATATAATAATCCATAAAGTACTTCTCAAGAACTAATTAAGGAATATATATAATTACATTGCTACACATCAAATTATCAAAATTTGGCATAAAAGTTACGCATGACCATGCCTGAGGCATGTATTTCTACCTCTGGCACATACGGTCGTGTCAAAATGACACACGCCCATATTCCCTGAGATTGCATGACCATGCCAAAATGGCACACGGCCGTGCCTGATTTGATCATTTTTCTCCCCAATAGTACACGGTCGTGCCAAAAAGGCATACGGTCGTGTCTGATGTCCTTAATTCAATACTATACTTATGCACGACCATATTTAAACACCACATGGCTATGTCTAATAACCTGTGTAACATTTAAAACATTACCAAGAGATACACAAATACTAAAACCCATTTGTTGGTGCAACATATATAATAAATCACAACATTCCAATTAATCTTCAACCATTTCATTTAGTATCCACATATATATCAATCACAACTTACAACCATATCTCATTTTATATTAATTCCGATCAACATACTAAATCACAAGCTACCATTTCCACAACTAACCATTCAATATTCTCATAAACCATATATACATATATATATCATCCTTGCCACAATAAATGGCGTACACAAACTAACATAGTCAACAACTATAATTACATAAAAATCAATGTATATAAGCAATATAGTAATAATCACTTACAATTAACTCTTCCCATTTTTAC
>CATIWO010124317.1:0-13375 GCA_949673435.1 Macaranga tanarius | reverse complement strand
TTTCTAGTTAGTCTTCGTGGCCTAAATGCTTCATTATTCTCCTGAAAATTATAAATAATATACATAAAATGGAAAAAAAACACATCTGATGTACAATATAACATGACAAATGTCAATTTGAAACTAAAAATATATTGTTCTTACTTTCTCACTTGCAATTATTGAGGTTGGTTGAGAGGCAGACATATCAGCTCTTGATTGCTCTCCATTTGAGGGTGGAGGTATTGGCTGAGACATACTTTCAGAAGCCCTTTCTTGTATACCCTTTCTTCTTTTTAGTTGACACTGCATATTCAATGTTATAATATTATCAGTGAAATTGTAAATGAAATGCATGTACTCTATACTATGTGCAACCTGAAAATGAATTACCTGATTAGAGGCCGATGCCACATTTGATGTAAAATTATGTTGTTGCATTTTATTCCTTATACATTGTTGCCATGTTGTCTCACCAGTAACAGTAGCTCTGCACCTTCTAACATTATGTCCAACCTGACCATAATTTCTACAAATAACCTTTCCCCCAGCTCGTGATACCCTGAAAGGATTTTTTAGCTCATCAGGACCTCTAATTCTTCTCTTCTTTGGTCTCCCCACTAATTTTCTAGGTATGGGAGGATAAATGTCACTAAACTCAGTTGTCTCCCATTGTTCTTAACTTGGAATAGGCATAATGATATGCTGGTATATAGCCAATTATGTTTCTTTTGAATAATAAGCATGCACATAACTCTTAGGCTTCTCTCTATTGGCATAAATGGTAGAAATGGCATGTTTACAAGGTATGCCTGATAAATCCCACATTCTATAACTACAACTCTTGTTATTTAAGACCACAACATTTTAAGTTGAATAAAAATCAACTTCATATTTCTTCTCACCAGCACATGTACAGAAACAGTTTTGCGTATCAATCTTAATCTTTTATAACTTATCCTGAATGTTTGGACATAGCAACCCCTTGTATTTTGTCATGCTTGTATACTTAACATGTATTCTTTTCATCAGCTTCCTTCGAATCCACTCAATCATACTTAGAATAGGCATATCTCTGCCTTCCAATAAATATGCATTGAAAGATTCACTAATGTTATTCTGCAATGCATCACACTTTGTGTGTGGTGAGAAAAATGCCCTAGCCCACCCTTTTGGATCATAACTCATGACCCAATTATATGCTTTCTCATTGAAGTCTTTCAACTCTTTTATTTGAGCTTCAAATGACTTAATAGTCGCAGCACCTGCTGCAGCCCAAAACCTTTTTTTATAATCTAACCCTTTAAACAATTTTCTGAAATTAGCATCCATATGCTTTACACAATATCTATGCTCCAAATCAGGTATTAGTTGTTCAAAAGACTTAACTAAACTCTATAATTATAGAAATATAGAGTTACAAAATGAGGTAAAACTTAATAACTGTAATTAGACTAAATGAGTATAAATGTTGTACCTTTTATTTATTAGACATGAAGACCCAGTGTGTCTCTTGGGGTGTGCCAAAATCTTCAAATAGCAATTGTAAGAACCACAGCTAAGATGCTTTATATTTAATATCAACAACTGCAATAGAAATAGGCAATATATTCTCATTTCCATCTCTAGCAACAGCACACAAAAGCTGCCCACCCATTGGTGTGGTCAAGTGACAACCATCTAATCCTATTAAGGGTCTCATACCTGAGAAACATGCCTATTTTTTTGCACTAAACCTGACATACATGTGCTCAAAAACTTAAATTGTTGGAGGTATGCTACTACCCTGTTCATCCCTTTCTACTCCATATACACCAACTTCATATAATTCTTTATGAACATTGTCACATTTAATCTTTACCATGCTTCCAAGATCTGTCTTTCTAATTATTTCAGCATAGTCATACAGACGCTTATATTGCTCTAACTGATTACCTTCAATGATTTTTTTGGCCTTTCTTTTGGCTCTATAATATGTATAAACTGAAACAGATACTCCAAGCTCCCTTTGAATTCTCTTCTGCATTGCACTAACCTTCCAATTTGGGTTCTCTCTGAAGTCCTCCATGTATTTAGTTGTAAGATACTTTGAATCAATAAGATTATTTGAATCATCTCTAGGACATGTATGATCTGGCTGAAAAGATTTAATCTGAAAAGTGGTTGATAGTTGCATCTTTGAACCCACATCTATCCTTGTAGACTATAGTGATTCTTTTTGAACTATTCTTCAGAAATTCATACTTATAACCTCTTCTTACTGCCCATTCCTTCAGAGCCTTTCGATACACTTTAATGTTTATGAATTTCATCCCTTTACACAATTGGGGATCTTTCATTCCTGTGTCTTCATCAAATTCAGGATAAGTTTCCTGGTCTGAACTATCAATACTGGCCATGTCATCATGAATAAAAAATTCATTAAACTCCTTCAAATCATCTTCATTCAAATCTTCCCTAATCTATTCATCATTACCAATATCCCTATTTTCTTCTTGCTATTTTTCAGCTGACTTTTCATTCATGTTCTCCATATTTTCGCCTCCCATATGAGCTTCACCAAATATATCATCATCAGAGCCTTCCATATTATCATACAACCAGCTAGCTTCACTATAACCTGACTCTAACTCACTTGAACTATCACCCTCATTACTCATTACATAATCACTTCCTTATGAGTTACTGCTCCATATCTCCTCATCTAAACCCTTAGTAGCACCACCAATATTACCCTCACTTGTAATATTTCCCTCACCACCATCAGCAGTATTGCCTTCTGCATCTAGCCCTTCACTAGTACCTATGACTCCATCAACACCATCACCCGAAACATTACCTCCTGCATCACCACTATCCTTTGCATCACCACCCTCACTTGTAACATTACCCTCTGCATCACCACCCTCCTTTGCATCACCACCCTCACCTATAACAGTACCCCCTGCATCACTACCCTCACCTGTAACAGTACCCCCTGCATCACCACCCTCCTCTGTATCATCACCCTCACCTGTAATAGTACCCCCTGCATCACCACCAACCTTTCTATGAGCACCCTCACCTGTAACTATATCGTCAGCCTCAAAACATATATCAACATCACTAGGTAAATCATTAAGAAAATCTGCAACATGATTACTGCCACTCTCATTTCCACTATTACCATCAATGCCATCCATAACATTTGACATACTTGGATCCCACTTTTTCACTCCAGAACTATTATTGACACTTACAGGTTCAATAACTTCAACAAAATATATCTCTAAAAAATCACAACCTTAATTATAATCTAGCATATTTAAAATATTTTTATCACTCTCTATCTCCTTATATGATTCATTACCACTTAACCTAAATATTTTAAACCATATTAGCATAGCATTTTTATATCCTAGGTCTTTTGCATAACCTTGGAGCTCGAACATAGATAGAAAATCAATATCTACATTCTTCATGTGCAAAACCTCGCCACCAACATACACCATGTTGTCAGGATTTTCCTATTTCCCACCATGGTGTATCATTAAGTTCACAAACTCATACATGATTACCTATCAAAATAAAGGCAATGGAAATTAGACATGTAAACTCTGTTTTAAATTTAGAGGAATAGAAAGCTTTTTTATGGTGTTCCCCATACCCATTCATAAACCCGAATGTGAAAATAATATGATTTACCCATTAACCCGACCCATTTAGAGGAAGACATACATACCTTTCTTCTCAAGCAATTAGTTGCTCCTCACACAAGAAAGCTTCAAAAAGTGACAATTCCTCTCTTTTTTAGATTGATTCAGTTCAATCTTAATTGTATTCGATCAACTTCTCAATCCTTCACTTTCAATTGATCGTCAACTACAGCTTGCTGGAGTTCTGGAGTTCAATATAGAAGATTTTTATTTGGTTTCAGAGGACCTTCAAGACCCTCATTTTAGGGGTTCAAGCTTTGAGACTTAATTCAATAAGGGAATAAATTAGGGTTTTTGCCTTTTTCAATTACCATCTAAGCTAATGTGTAAGGGGGGAAAAACGAAGCCACACGTCGTTTGCCATGTCAACCGCCACGTCAGCTATATTAACGGCGTTATGCAAAATGTCACTAGTATGCTAACAGCGCTTAACCTCATGTCACCTAAGTGCAAAAAAAAAAACCACAGGCCCCTCAAAATAAAAACGCAAAACCACATGGTATTTTTCCATACTTTTTCCTAAAAAAATATATAATTTAAGCTCACATCTAAATTCAAATTTAATTAGTGTTGCTTTCCAGCATCCACCAAATTCCCAATTGCCCCATATATTTATCCAGGCACCAGCCTTGTCTTTTGACTAAAGTCACCAAATTGATGTGAACAAGTGAATAAAGATGCGTGTTTCGCATACAAGAAACTTGCAATTATTTCTTTAGAAGCCTATCAAAATGTTGCTGACAACTTCACTTATCTATAAAAACAAGTATGCATGAGTGAAAGAGCAGCAATTAAAATCTTCCTAGGAACCAAAATCTGCTTATACAGTTATCCATAATCAAAATAAAAATTGCTAAACTCTGACAAAATGGTCATATCATAAACTCAAGCAGGACTAGAGGTTCCTTCTTTGTCTTCAGTATAAAATGGAATAGGTTTTGTTGGAGCAGGCAAACGGCCAATGCTATCAACTTTATCCTTTAGCTTTGGCGGAGGCCTGGCAGGTTTTGGCAGCAACCTACCCTTCTTTTCAAACCACTCAGGTTTCAGCAGCGCTTGGAAGCCCAACTTGTTGTAATGCACTCGTCTCACAGATCCACCAGCAGCTTCAACTGCTGCCTTCGCTCTAACTGTCACTCTTGATACCTGTAAACTTTCAGTTGTAAGCACAAGATTGATGTGTGCAAAAAGCAAAGAAATTATGCTTTTAACAATTCCAAATCTGATTTTGATTTGACAACTAGCATAAAAAATATTGTGGCGTATACCCGATAACTAAGACAATTATACAAGTAACTTGGGTATAGCAAGCTTACATTAGTGGCAAAAGATAACATGTACTTTTTGCATCTGCAAATTTGACTTAGAAGCAAATTTTCATGTAGATAATTTTTGGAAACTGAGATCAAGAGCCTGATACTTGTTTCACACGGTATGATAGTTATGCAATGATACATGTTCCTCTTATCTTTTGGCAGATGCTCACAGGTTCCTAATTTTTAGTTGGCGTAATTTGCAGATGCAAAAAATTATATGTATATAATTTTTGGAAACTGAGATCAAGAGCATAATGCTTATTTCAAACAATATTATGATTATGCAATGATGCAATTTCCTATTTTTGGTTATGCTTGGCTCTCTCCTTGTTTCAACAACCACCAAGAAAGGGAGTAAGATATGAAATTTGTGAAGCACCATTATAACTGCTTGTTTGGTGTATGGTTGTTGATTAAAGAATAAGCGTCAACAAAAGAGGAAACAGGATAGAAGTGTAAATCAAAATATGAAGATGGAACTTTACACAGCAGGATCAGGAAACTGCCACAATCATCTTGAAAAAAACAAAGTCCATCACTAGAAGGTCTCAAAGCAGTGAACCACTAGATGCCAAGTCTACATCACCACCACTTGGGCAAAAAGAAATATACCAAATAGAATACAAAATGTGAAAATATAATTTCCAAAAAAATGAGAAGAGAAAGATAGATATGCATTACACTATAGCTAATATTACTGGAATCCAAAAATACAAATTGAGGTGAGCACAAAAAGCAGAAATTGTCTAATAATATTTACCTCCAGATGAATAGGCCAATTAATTTGATCAGCACCACGCCCCATCAGTCTTACTCCATCTTTTATCTGCTTTCCTATGGCCCCAGTATCCTATTATAAGATCTGCAATGATCAACACAATCCAAAGTCCACCACAGCAGGTGGTTAAATTTGAAAATTATACAAGGATGACGGTGTACCTTGAGAGTTTTCATTGTGATTAATTCATGAGAATCTATCTTCCCTTCGTTTATAAGTCTTGCAATCTTTCCCAACCCTACTGGCTGACAGAAAAAAGCAGAAGAAAGAGAAAACAAACAAACATTAATGGAATAATTAAAAGAATACTATAAGAAGGATAAAATTGATAAACTTTTATCAAATTTTCAACATTTTGCCTTTGTTTAAGTTATGTAAGCAAAAGTAGACTTGCATCTAAACTAAATGTTAACTAAAGCAGGAAGAGAGAGCAGAGAGAAAAGGATCTTGTATTTATTATTGAATGAATTAATTCTATTTTTGATGCATCTTAGCTTCATCATCTCATTAAGCAAACTCACAGCTATACTACAAGTACTAAACCAGTTATTTGTTACATCTAATCAAACCAGTTATAAAAAGCACATAAGTTTACATGATGAGGCGACATTATTCTAAATAATTCTTCAAATCACATTAACTATTCTTCTGCTTGACTTGAATAACAGTACCACTCCATTTGAGAATCATATTAACTATTCTTCTGCTTGAGTTGAATAACAGTACCACTCCATTTGATAATCTTCCCAATTGTATATCATAACAAGCCCCAGGATCAAAGCTGGAATGGGAAAGCTTGTTCTATTGGTGACATTTGTTTAAAGTACAGGTACAGAGAGGATCCTTATACACCTACAGTCCTGGGTCAGAGGAAAAAACAGGGTGGTATAACTGCAGACTAACTCAAAGGGGCTTCCAAGAACAGCAAAGTACATGAAAACTGCCTCACTATCAAGGGAAAAAGACCAACAGCCAAGCAATGAAAAGTCAGGAAACATATTTGAATTTGACAGGACAGTCATCCACTACGGAGCGTTAAATGTGCGTGATCCTAAACGGAAGGCTTTGTAGCCATAATCTCTTCCTGGATATATTTCTTACTGCAAATAATCTAAAATCAAGTGGAATCTATAACTTAATGTTTTATAGACAAAACAACTGGATGAGATAAAATTCAGATCTCTTTGCCAAATGGCTAACAAAGAAAAAGGTCATCTGCACTGGGTGCCCTCTTTTTGGGTGGTGATGGCAATTCTTGCTCAACCTAGTTATGGCAATAGACAAAGAAGCCATGTCTGGAGGGAAAAGATATACAGTTCTTGTCTACACCAATGCTCTCTCTACTTACATAATCTATAACATCTTCTCCATCTAAAAAAAAAAAAAAAAAAAAAAAACTACTTTATTTATTTATTAATTCATTTTTATTTTTGAACATTCCTGATCTATTTTAGATCAATGTTTATGCATTGGCTAATACAAACAGGAAGCTTTTGCATTCCCATTCAGCTGTGGAAATGATCAAAACATCAATTTGCAACTGAAGCATGAATGCATGTTATAGTATCAAAGTGTGTGTTTGTAGACTTTTGAGCACGTTTACAAAAGTTTTTGATTCAATTTTCCTTTTGTATGGACTCAGATCGCGCAAAGGATAAATGCTTCAGTAGTAATTTTTCTTGCAGAGATCTCCAACTTGGAAATGTGGTTCCAGCGAACAAAGACATTGAAAGGGAGAGATCTGGACCTCAGAATTGCCGGTTTTGATACAGTCAGTGACTGTATGGGCAAAAAGAAATATGCATATTCAATTGGTTCCAAGGGAGGTTCAATGATAGTGATGTCACATGCCTACTCAGAGCAAATTGTTTTGCAATTGGTGAAATGACATCAAAATATAGACAATTTAGCCACATTCCCTAGAATCAAATTTTGTAAAACAGTAAAAAGCAAAGAAAGAAAAAAATGTTGATCTTTCAAATGCAGCATGTAAGTAAATAATACCTGAAAAGTGAGGCTAAAAGGGTTCTTAAAACCTCTCTTGGGCAAGCGGCGTCGCATAGGTGTCTGGCCACCTTCAAAGCCAAACGTCATAGTCCCACGAGCTTTCTGGCCTTTATGACCTCTCCCTGCAGTCTTCCCCTTCCCAGAACCAATCCCACGTCCCTTTCTTGTCTTAAGCTTTCTGGGTATTTTGTCCCTTAAATCATTTAGACTCAAAAGGCTATAACTTCTAATACCCACAAACCCAAATGCTCCATTTGAAGTATAATTGTTGGATTTCGGGTGCTGCAGAGAATGAAATGGTGATATTGGTGTGGAATATGGCTTTGGGATGATTTTGGAATTGAGGAGTGAAGTTGCTGAAATAAATGAAGAAATTAATCTTCTTTTGAACATTTTATTTCTGGAGATCAAATGAATAATAATCTATGGAAAAGAGCTTTTGGGTTTAATTGTTCATTTTGAGATGCTTTTCTTTCTCTTCTAGGGTTTAAGCTTCAGCTTATTATTGGTGGAGAAGTGGACTGGCGATCTCAATGTTCTCTTTTAACAAAGAGGGAAGAATGAGAAGTATTTTGTTTGATCAAATTACCCAAACCCTCTTAACTCTTCATAAAATTTATATTTACTTCTTTTTATTCAATTATTTACTTATTTTAAAATATAAATATATTAATTAAATAGTTCTAATAAAATAAAAAGTATAAATTAATTAAGTAGTTTTAGAAAAGGAGAATTATCTCTTTTTTAATTTTAAATTTATACTTTTTTTATATAACGATATCAAAATGACAAATTTAATTTAGGACTCAGCATTTTATATATATTAAAATATATATTTTGTTATAGTATATTATTAGCTTTTATAATTTTTTTTTTTTGAAGGGAAAATGTTCAGCTTTATTGATTATATTGAGCAAATGCTGGTGGTTCAAAGAACCAGTTCATGGGATCTGACAAAGAACAACACTGCCTAGCAAGCTGATGTGCAGCCTTGTTCGCAGACCTCCTAACAAATTGAAAATAATACAATTCAAATTTTTAGCTAAGAATTTACATTCATCTAAGGCAATTCCCAGCGGAAAAATGTTATTAGAATCCTTAATGATACCTTCATAGCGTCTATAATTTTTAATAATAAAATAATAAAAATATAACGATAAATAAAAATTAAATTTTATAATAATAATATTTTATTATAATAATAACTATTATTATCATTATTGTTATTATTATAAATTTTCTATTAAAAATATAAAATTTATTGTGCATGTATATTTTCAAACTAAAGATAAATTTGGGTGTCATGTATGATATTGGAAAAATTACTTTATAAAAAAAATAAAATTGGATATTTTAAAACTATTAAAATTATTAGTGATTAATTAAATTGATATATTAATATAATATATTATTAATTTTTTTTAATTTTACAAGTTATAAACAAATTATATTTTAAATACAATTTTAAAAAAATTGAAAATTTTTTAATTTAAAATATTTTTTTAAATAAGGACTAATTTGATAACTATTTAAAACATTAGAGAAATACTTGTAAATATTCAGAGAGTCTTTTGTTTATTTATAAAAAATAAGGCGTTAAGTGTAATAGCTAAGGGCTAATTAATTTTTATTGTAAAGTTTAATGCTAAATTGACAAAAAAAAAAATGTAAAAGAGCTAATTTGATCCTCAATAAATATTTAGGAGCCAAATTGACCTTTATTCCGTATATTTAAAGACATTACCATTACTGACAATCTAAAATTTTGGTGTTGGTATTGAGCCACAAATTATATGTGTGTGTAGCATCCACAAATACCACGTACACGTGGCCACTATATAAGTAATATACGTGGCATAAAATTTTTTTCTCAATTATATAATAAATATATCAAGGCTTGTATAATGTACACAGCTTACTGGTGTATACAATATTACATATTCATACTAAGCATACATAATGCTATTACAGATGCTAAATGCCATATGCTATATGAGGATGGGATTGTCGACACCAAGCTTGCCTCTGACCACTAGAGCTCTCTAATAAACGCACACCTTAACCTATATTAATTTAGGTCCTGAAAAATATAATTTGCAAAGGAATAAGCTTGCGACTTAATAAGAAATTATTAATATAATCATACATATAATACTTCTCAAGAACTAATTAAGGAAATAAATAATATTTGATACATAACAAGCTAAGAAAAATTTCCTGCAAACAGGTTGCGCACGGCTGTGTCGGAGCTTGAATCTTTTCTCTGAGCACACACGACCGTGACAAAAAGGGCACACAGTCGTGCCTGAATCCGATATTTTCTTTCCATTTAATATACACGGCCGTGCCTGAAATCTTAAATTCAAATCCCTGCATATGCACGGCCGTGTACTAAAACCACATGGTCGTGTCCAGAAACCTGTACAATATCCGAAACACCACAAAAATAATATCCAAATACCAAAACTCAATTATTGGTGCCACATATATACTAAATCACACCAATCCAAATAATCCACAATCATAATATTCATATTCACATCTCACATTAAATCCACATTCAATATATATATAGATAAACAAAATGTAATAATACATTATCATGCACATTAGTTATTTGGCCGGGATCATCGTCGCACATTTTCCTCACACATAGCTAAATTAGGCTTTACCCTCACAATTTCACATTTTTCACACAAGTGGCCACTTTCTAAGACTCTCTGCCTAGCTCAGTCTCAGATCTCACAATTAGTGGAGGCTCTCTACCTAGCTCAGCCCCACTTTCACACGTATACCTCACATTCCTCACATCAATCAATATTCACATTTTTCACATAAGTGGCCATTTCTGAGACTCTCTACTCAGTTCCGTCTCAGATCTCACAATCAGTGGAGGCTCTTTGCCCAGCTCAGTCTTTACTATCACACGTATACCTCACATTCCTCACATTTTATTTAGGCTTAATACATATCCAGGCCCCTGAACTTGCCAATTTTTGTCACTTTATCACCTCAACTTATGATTTTGCCATTTTAACACCTAAACTTGCCGCTTTTTATCTAAAATACACTAATATAATGATCTAATACATCTATCACCCCTGTACTTGCCACTTTTTATCAGTTTAGCACCTCTACTTGTAGATTTTTTTCAGTTAAACACCTCTTACGTGTCACTTGCCGATTCACTAATATGATGACAAGGGTTTAAAAATTACATTTTAGGCAAGTTCAGGTGTTAAAATGGTTAAAGCTAAGTTGAGGTGCCAAAGTGATAAAAATTGGCAAGTTCAGGGGCCTGGATATGTATTAAGCCTTTTATTTAATATCCACATGTATATACATACCTCATTCACATTTCACAACCATATTTCATTTTACATCATTTTCAATCAACATGCTAAATCATAAGTTACCATTCTCACAACAACACATTTCAATCCACCATGCCACATCAAATGGCTAGCACAATCCACATAAGTAGGCATCTTTCACATTTCAATAGCCATTCACAAATTCACCACACATTTCATCACAAGTCTTAATATTAACATATCTCACTTTTTGCACATCAATTGGCTTATACAAACTAAACATAGTCAAACACAATAATTATATAAGAATCAATATATGTATAGGCATTATATTAATAATCACTTACCATAAGTTTTTAACTCCTTCTAGAAGAAAAGATTTTCCTATTGAGTAGGGTCTCCTCTATCTCTATCTCTATCAACTCCTACATGCAACCATGAAGCAAACACATATACAATTCATTACTCTTGCACTTTTACTCAATTAGTGCAATTTATCACCTCAATTTGATATGACCTAAAACCATGCACATAAATCTTTTGGCTCCCATTTTAATACAGAAGCTAGGATGAGTCTATTTTAATTCTCAATTGGAATTACTCAATTTGGATGTATATAAAATAAGTTATGAATTTTTGACTGAAATCGAGTCACACAGGTAATCAGAGTGAGCAATAAAATGTCTAGCTCAATTAGACCCTTTTAAAGGCAAATTCAGATCAACATCAAAATATAAGAGTTGTAGAGGACTCCTTAAAGTTTCCAAAGCATTAAAGCTTTCTCAGTTAAGAGTTATACAACTCTAGATATCACCATATAACCAATATATAAGAAAATTCACAACTAGCCTATATACTACTGTTGGCATGTTTGATGCATGAAGTTCATAATGTTCTCATAAATCATAGACACATCCTATGATCACCAAATTCATACAGACTCTATATATATGAGTCTACTTTCATTTCCAACTAAAATTATATAATTAGCACATATAGATAATTAATTATAACATTTATAGTAATATTAGATCAGACAAAGTGATAGAATGAGCAATAAAATATCTGGCCTTATTCGACCCTCCTAACAGTAGATTCAGTTTAAGCACAAAATATAAACTTTTAGAGGACTCTTTGAAGTTTTCAGAGCCTCAAACTATGCCCACATTAGAACTCTATAGCCAAAGTTATGGTAAAAACACTAGGACTGAAAAACAAAGGAAAATAATGTTAGTATAGATGTGCTCTAGGGCCATTTTATATGTAAACATTGTACATTAATCCCTTTGGTAATAAAATATTCTTTTAAATAAAGTGTTTGTTTATTTAAATATTTACCTTTAGTATTATGTTAAATGAGTTTATTATCAAGAGTTGATAATATGAGTGACAAACTCATTTAGTACATATATTATAAATGTTCATAGTTAGTGGATTAATATAAATGTAGTATTAATCCCTAGACTATCACCTCTATCTATTTTCTTTGATCGGTATATGATACTGATAGTGGGAGGTAGTGAGTCTCGTACTACTTGATATGAGTTATCAAAATAGACATGTGGATACTCATGTGATGAGTGGATCGAACAGTGACACAAGATTTGTGATTGCTTGGGAATTCACTTTAGTCAATAATCATAATCTTGGACATAATTGTGCATATGGTCCTTGGACCTGAGGTAATACGGTCATCCACATATGGTTGGTTAGAGTTTGTTACCGCTTATATACATGTGCTAGCCATGTATGGGTATATGGCATGTGGTGGCTCTAGTTGGTTATATGTATGGATGAGAGATCAAATAAGATGGAATTCATTACCTGGAGTGAACCGGGATAAAATCCTATGCTATCTAAGTTATTCTTGATGAATAAGTACCTGGCCAGGTCAAATTCGACTTACCCAAAAAGAGTTTTAGTGCTAGAAAAGAGTTTTTAGTAGTAGTCGTGTTTTATTAAAAATTGAACTTTAGATGAGGTCATATAATAGAGGCAACTAGAGTTTGACTAAACCTTGACTCTAGCCAATATCAGGATCTTGCAATGAAGGGACATTTAGTGTACGGTAATTGTATTCTTTGGTTCTTGTGAATCTACATATAGCATTCATTTCTAATTGGGTAGTCATGATATCTATGCTGGGAGTCACTCACGACTTATGGGAACTGAATGTAATACATTGGGATTTTCACATTCAGTATGGAAAGGTGTTTCCATGATATTAAGTGTTAATATCATTTTCCATTGCCATTTAGACTTGAACCTAGTAAGTCACATACATAA
>CATIWO010124255.1:0-11399 GCA_949673435.1 Macaranga tanarius | reverse complement strand
AAGCATTGTGACTTACGTCATTTTTGGCGTACATTATGGAGCAAGTTAGGAACTAAATTGTTATTCTCAATAACATATCATCGTCAAATGGATAGACAAATAGAAGTGGTAAATAGAACTTTGGGTACATTATTGCGGGCATTTATTGGTAAGAATTTGAAGAATTGGGAAGAGAGTCTGCCATTTGTTGAGTTTGCATTTAATAAGAGTGTGCATACTACCATGGGTTATTCATCTTTTGAAGTGGTGTATGGATTTAACCCTTTTACACCTCTTGATTTATTACCTTGCCCTTTAAAAGAGCAAGTTAATCTACATGGAGCAAAGAAGGCTGAGTTTATGAGAAATCTATAAAAAAGTTAAGTAAATAATTGAGAGGAAGAATGAGCAATATGCAAATCAAGCAAACAAGGGGCACAAACAAATTGTCTTTGAACTAGGATATTGGGTCTAGGTACAAATGCGCAATGAGAGGTTTCCTTCCCAAAGAAAGTCTAAGTTGCAACCACGTGGTCATGGTCCATTTCAAGTGGTGGAGCACATTAATGACAATGCCTACAAATTTAGATCTAAAAGGTGAGAGTAATGTGAGTACTACTTTCAATATTGCAAATTTAATTCCTTTTAATTTTGATGTACGTTTTGATTCAAGGATGAATCTTTTTGAGGAAGTAGGAATGATAAGAATCAAAGTCAACGAAAAGGGTCAAAGGATCTTTTAAAAGGAATTGGTGGTCCAATATCGAGAAATCGAATCAAACTTGCCAACGTGGCACTTTCAAAGTTAATCTACAACCTCTTAGCTAAGGAAAGTGTGAATTTTAAAGATGACAAAGTTGAGGAGGCATCACCAAGGCTTGTTAATGTATTTTTGGCAAGTTTTCAAGGTTTTAAAAGAGTTCTAGATGCAACACGCCCGTATCTCGAATCATATAGCCGTGTTGGAAGCACCAAAATGTCTAGTAGGGAACACGCCTTGAGACATGCTTGTGCTTCTATCCGTATCTGCAACATGCCCATGTTCAGTACTGCTAAATTTTGGGGGTTGAAATATGACCACCTACACGGTCGTGTATTATGTTTTGAGTCAAATCAAAATTAATTAGGATTTGATTATTTTGATTCCTATTTTTTTATTTTTAGGGTTTAGTTTAGGAGTCCTAAGTTTAATAGGACTTTCATAGCTTTTGTTTTCCTATAAATAAGCATCATTCTTAATGTAAAATAATTAAGTTGGAGATTAATTAAATTTTCTAGGAATTTTATTTTCTTTGGTTCTCGCATGAACTATATTGACTTTATCAAGCTAATTTTTTATGGCAGCCATTCTTATTTCTTATCGCCCTCTAATCTTTCTTTAATCTAGGGTGTGGTGGAAAAACACTCGAACTTTATTTGATTAATTTGTAATGAAGGGTCTTAGGTTTGATATACCTAGGGTTTAGGTTGGTTGATTCAAACAAATTTAGGGTTTCTTTCTTATCTTGTTCTTTTATTGTTGACTATTTGTTCCATGAATTTTAGTACTTTCTTAGCCACGTGTGAGTTGATTTGAGATTATTAGGGTTTTCCTATTAAGATCACATCATGTTTGGACCCTGTTTTTACTCTAGAATGTTACACAGGCCAATACACACCCGTGTAGCACATATGGTTGTCCAAATCTATATAGAAAGCTATTTTTCTCCTATTTTCTCCCCAATTAAGCTATAAATAAGCTTTATATCAATTTAGGGAAAAGTGATATAGTTTATTCTTTATTATTAGCCGCCCTAACACTCCTTTGTATGCTCTTTTATATACATAGTAAAATCTCTCCTCTTTTGCCCGTGGTTTTTACCCATCTTGGGGTTTTTCACGTAAAATCTTTGTGTCTGGTTTACTTATTTCTTTTATTGCTATTATTTATAATTGTTTATGTGCACTTATTACTTTCGCTACGGCTTTAACAATTTGGTATTAGAGCTAAGATTATTTTTACCAAAACCCTAGATCTTGGCGTTATCTGATTTTGAACAATGGCTTTGGTAAAATATGATATTCTACTATTACATCATAGCACAAAGATTCTTGCTATGGTAGGTTAAGATATACATTGTTCTTGCATAGATGGAGTTAGATGATGCTATTTTAGGGGTTGATCACATGCCCTCATCATTAAAGGATAATAAAAAGAAATGTAGAGATCGTAAAGCCTTGACTCAATTACATCTGCATTTGTCGAACAATATTTTGTAGGATGTATTGAAGGAAAAGACCACTGCTTCATTATAGGTGAAGTTGGAGCATATATGCATGAGGAAATCTCTCCATACTAAGATGCATTTGAAGCATCTTTTGTACTCTCATCGTATGTTGGAAAGTACATCATTTGAGGATCACTTAGCTGTGTTTATAGAAATTATCTCTTACTTAGAGAATAATTGAGCTCAATGTTGCGGATGAAGATTGAGCTTTGATTTTACTATGTTCATTACCTCCTTATAGAAACTTTATTGAGACCCTTTTGTATAGTTGTGAGAAAATCTCTCTAGAAGAAGTTTTTGAGGCGTGGTATTCTAAAAGCCAGGTTAAGTAGTTGCTGGTTATCCCAGAGACTCATGGTGAGAGTTTTGTTATTAGGGAAAGGACGGCTGAGAGAGGTTCGAGGGATGAGAATAGATGTAGGTCGAAGTCTAAAAGTAAGACCATGAAGTGCTATTACTACAAGAAGAAGGGTTATGTCAAGGCTGAGTGTTTTAAGTTGAAGAATAAGTCTGAGAGAGGTGATCATAAAGGTAAAAATTCAAAACATGTTGGTGAGGCTAGTGTTGTTGAAGATTTGGATAATTATGGTGTTCTTCTCATTATCACTGACAGTAGGGTCAATTCTACACATAATTGAATTTTGGACACTGCCTATACATACCATATGACTTATAATTGGGAATGGTTTACAACTTATGAACTGAGAGATATAAGGACTATTTTTTAATGGGGAATGATGCCCAATGTAAGATTGTCAGCATTGGTTCGGTCAGAATTAAGATGCATGGTGGGATCATTAGGACACTTGAGGGTGTTCGACATATTTTTGACTTGGGCTGAACTCTTATTTTAGTTTCTACCTTCGATGGTGAAGGTTACAGTTATTCAGGTGGAGGTGTAGTGTTGAAGATCACGAAGGGCTCTCTCGTTATGATGAATGGGCGTTTGAGGCATGCCAAGTTGTACGTCTTGGAGGGTTCGACCATTACAGGTGATGCAGCCATCACCTCCTCCGAGTTGGATAATACTACACTTTGGCATTTGTGCCTAGGCCATATGAGTAAGAATGGCCTAGCAGAGTTGACCAAAAGAGGACTAATAGATGGTCGATTGGGAAATTGAAGTTTTGTTAGAATTATCTATTTAGGAAATATAAAAGAGTGAGTTTCAGTAAGGGCATTGACAACATTAAAGAGACACTTAACTATATTCATTCAAACCTTTGGGGGCCATCCCAAGTTCTTATTAAGGGTGGTGCGAGTTACATGTTGACGATCATTGATGATTTCTCGAGGAAAGTTTGAGTGTTCTTTTTGAAGCATAAGAGTAAGGTGTTTGCTACTTTTAAGCAGTGGAAG
Organism: Macaranga tanarius; assembly: GCA_949673435.1. Classification (NCBI taxonomy): domain Eukaryota; kingdom Viridiplantae; phylum Streptophyta; class Magnoliopsida; order Malpighiales; family Euphorbiaceae; genus Macaranga; species Macaranga tanarius. The sequence goes on along the minus strand of CATIWO010124255.1, from coordinate 7,794 downwards.
ACCATGATTGAGAAATAGACTGGGAAGCAAGTGAAGCGTCTCCGCACTGAAAATGGTTTGGAGTTTTATTGGGGTGAGTTCTTGTTTTGTAAGTTTGAGGGAATTATTAGGCATTTGATAGTTCTGGGTACTCCGCAATAAATAGTGTGGCTAAACACATAAATAGGGCATTAATGGAGAAGATATGGTGATTGCTTTGTAATTTTGAATTACCGAAGTTATTTTGGGCTGAAGCTGCTGTTACAGCCTATTTTCTTATGAATCGTTCTCACTCGACGACGATGGATAAGAAAACTCTGGAAGAGGTATGGTCTGGTACTCTAGCTAATTATGCCGACTTAAGAATTTTTTGTTGTCTTGCCTATGCTCATATTGATAACGGTAAATTGAAACCTAGATCTAGAAAGTGTCTTTTTTGGGTATATGTCTGGTGTTATGGGTTATAAACTTTGGTATCCCGAGTTGAGAAAGATTATTGTGAGTTATAATGTAATCTTTGATAAAACTCTTATATTAAATAACCAATCTTTTAGAGATAATTGTGGTGAGTCTGTGCAGCAGAATAATGCAGATATGAGAGCAGAGTTTTCATTTGGGACAGAATCCACACCAAATGCTACATCAGATGAGAGTTCAAAGGTGATTAGTGATAATGAAGCTGCCACACCTCAGTACTGTATTGTGAGGGATAGATTTAGGAGGACTATTAAACCACCACAGAGATATATTGAAGTAGATATGGTGGCTTATGCTTTAAATGTGGCCGAAGATATTGAAGCTGATGAGGAATGATCTACTTATAAGGAGGTAATCAATTATATAGATTCAAAAAAGTGCTTGGTTGCCATACATAAGGAGATGGAGTCTCTACACAAGAATGGCATATGGGAGTTGGTGAAGTTACCCAAAGGCAAGAAGGTTGTTTGGTGTAAGTGGGTGTTCAAGAAGAAATAAGGCATTCTAGGTATTGATGATGCTAGATACAAGACGAGACTTGTTACTAAGGGCTATAGTGAGATTCTGGGTGTGGACTTCACTGATATGTTGAGGGTTTTTTTGCTTCAGAAAAGGAAGACCATGTGTGTTTGTTGAAGAAATCTCTCTATAGGTTGAAGCAATTTCCAAGGCAGTGGTACAAGAGGTTTGATGCTTTTATAACTATATACATGTTTAGGCGTTACAACTATGATAGTTGTGTCTATTTCAAGAAGAACCATGATGGGTCTTTTGTGTATCTTCTTCTCTATATTGATGACATATTAATTGCAGCTAGAGATAAAGAAGAAATTAGGAAGGTCAAAGCTCAGTTGAGTGCCAAATTTAAGATGAAGGATTTGGGTGAGGCACAAAAGATCCTTGGCATGGAGATTATGAGAGATAGAAAGGTTGGCTCATTGTATCTTAGTCAGAGTGGGTACATTGAGAAGGTTTTAAAGGTTTAATATGCATAATTGTAAACCTATAAGTACTCCATTTGCTTTATATTTTAAGCTTTCAGCTATATTGTATCCACAGTCAGATAATGAGATCAAGTATATAACTCGAGTCCCTTACTCTAGTACGGTTGGTTCCCTAATGTATGCTATAGTTTGCACACATCCGGATTTATCACATGCCGTGAGTTCAATTAGTAGATACCTGGCTAATTTGGAAAAAGAGCATTGGAAAGCAGTTCAATGGATCCTTCGCTACCTGCATGGCTCTTTGGGAGTGTGTTTACATTTTGAAAAATGTATAAATGAGGTTATTGGTTATGTAGATTCTGATTTTACCGGTGATCTTGAAAAAAGTAGATTGTTGATCGATTATGTGTTTAGCATTGGTGGTTGTGCTATTAGTTGGAAGGAAACATTGTAAGCTTCAGTTGTGTTGTCTACCATGAAGGCTAAGTATATGGCCATTACTGAAGCTATTAAGGAGGCCATTTGGTTGAAGGGATTATTTGGGGAGCTTTGTGATAATTTGAAGCTCATGGCATTGTATTGTGATAGTCAGAGTGCTATTTATCGCACCAAAGACCAGATGTTCCATGAGAGGACTAAGCACATTAATTTTCGCTATCACTTTGTACGAAAAATTATTGCAAAGGGTGATGTGGTTATGGAGAAGGTTAGTACTTATGATAATCCCGCTGACATGCTAACTAAATCACTTTCTTTTTCCAAGTTTGTGCATTACTTGGACTTGGTTAGTCTTTCACATTCTTGTTGAGTTGTGCCCACGGGGGTATATTGGAAGAGGTGGAGTTTATGTTATTGTTTGCGTTGTGTAGTGTTTTTAGTTTTGAATTGATACTTGGGAATTCATGTCAAGGTGGAGATTGTTGTGTTTGTGACATGAATTTTAGTAGAAGATTCATTGGTTTTACATTTTGGGCACTTTTGGTCGTATTTTACATGTTTGAGGCAGACATGGGTTGAGATACGGGCATGTCTCAGGGTGTGTTGTGAATACGGGTATGTTGATGACCGTATTGGAACTAGTCAATTTGTCCAAAAAGGTACACGGGCAGGAGCACAGGCATGTTTGAGGTTGTGTTTAGACCTCGTTTTTACTCCAGAAGGCTACACGGGCTGACACACCCCCGTTTAGCGCACAGGGTTGTCCAAATCTGTCTAGGAAGCTATTTTTCTCCTATTTTCTCTCTAATTAAGCTATAAATAGGCTTTGTATCAATTTAGGACAAAGGGATCTGATTTATTCTTTATTGTTAGTCATCCTAACACTCTTTTGTACGCTGTTTTACATACATAATGAAATCTCTCTTCCTCTGTCTGTGATTTTTACCCATTTTAGGGTTTATAATTGTTTATATACGTCTATTATATCATTTTAGCAAGCTTAGAAAATTGTCTTTTCCCATCGATATATTAATAACTAAGCACTATTTTGATTTTGTTCATATGGATATCTGGGTCTAATGTCTACTACTTCTCTCTATGCTTTACAAACTGTGAACCAACATTTGTCTGATGTTTGACATTATTCGGAATAAATAAATTGCAATTGAATTATTTGCTTAAAAATCATCCAAATTTTTAGTTTTTTTTTTGTGATTTTATTCATAAATATTTTGAATCTACGTTTAAGAGTTAAATTTTTATGAATTATTTTGTAATTTTATAGTTAATTTTTTTATTGATATTTAGATATTTTAGTGTGGTGTTTCATGTAGTAATTTGGTGGTTTGATTCATCTAATAGAATATTGAATTGATAAATTAAACAAATAATATGACATCTTGCAAATTATTGTTATAAAGATAAATGCATATGTATTTAAAAATTAAAATTAAATCAAATAAAATTATATTTATAATTTAATTTAAATTTTACTTCCCTTTTATTTCATATAAAATAACCTAACTAGATTGTATATTCACTTCTAACTTAAATTAAATTACATTTCCTATATATTGTAATAAGATGAACAGTTATTTTGACTAATACATACTAAATTAATAGCATAGTTTTAGAAATTTTACTCAATTTAATAAAAAAATAATTATAATCAATTCTCTATTTTCTAAACAATTAATTACAATCATAATTTATAAATAATATAGAGATATTTTTAATTGAGAGAAATGCTAAAATTGAAAATTATTAAAAAAAAACTAATTAATGAGTACTCAAAAAATAGAAAATTAGTATTAAGAATATTTAAAAAATTAATTTATAGCAAAAAATTAATATGTTTTAATAAAAATAAATAAAATCAGTTTAATTAATTTTTAGCATCTAACTATTAATTATGATATTATAAGATAAAAAAATAGTACATAAATTTTTGTAACAAAAATACTAAAGTTAAAAATATTAAAAAGTGATGTATGGTTAGTTAAAAAAAATAGAAAAATAATATTCAAAATATTCAAAAACTTAATTTATAAAGAAAAATTTTATAAAATTTATTCAGAAAATAATCAAATTTAGTTTATCTAATTTTGAATTATTTAATGATTAATTGTGATAATAATCTTAAAATTGTATTCTACACAAAATTGCTTTAAAAGAGAAAAGTATTAAGTTAAAAATATTAAAAATGTGATATATAATAATTGAGAAAAGGATAACATTAATAATTAAAATTCTGAAATCATAATAAAAAATTTAATTTAGAGTGAAAATTTTCATTAAATTTAATAAAAAATAATTAAAAAACTAATGTATTATTTTTGTGATATCTGTGCCTGTAGTTGGTGGGAGAGATATGTCGAGCTTTAATATAAATGAGGGACAAAAAAATTCATGAATTTCTCTTAATGCACTCCATTTTGGTTGCTTGTCCCAACAAAACTTGCCCTCAGCAGGACTAAAAGAAAAATTAATGTGATATAGCCTCCAAATTATAGTATGTTACATCACCTACTGAAGGATATTTTCCATGGTCATTTGTATGATCAGCATCAACTTCCTCAATGTTTCCACTACCTCCAATTATTATGCAAAAATGACTGCATGAGTCTAAGGTAATTATAGACTCTATTTAATGAAGCATGTAAAGAAAATGATTACTATTAATAATTACAAGATGATCCATGTTTATTTACATTATATACAAATAAATATTTATCAATTTTATTTAATAAAAAGATTACTAAACTACTCTTGTTGTTCTTCTATGTTGCTCTTTTTACACTCCCCCTCAAGATATGAGTATATGTTTAATATACCCATCTTGTTTAAGAGAGCTTTTAAATCTGTCAGGATTAAGTGCTTTGGTAAAAAGGTCTGCTAGCTGATCTTATGTCTTCAAAAAACTTGGCTTAAGAATTCCATCCAAAATCTTCTCCCGCACAAAATTACAATCCAACTCTATATGTTTTGTCGTTCCTTAAAATACAGGACTGTTGGATATACGAAGAGCTGAAATATTATCATGGAACATACTAACATAATCTAAATGTTGAATTCCAAAATCTTTCAACATATATAAAATCCACATTACTTCATATGTTGTAGCAGCCATAACTCTGTATTCTACTTCAATGGAACTCTTTACAACAATTGTTTGCTTCTTTGACTTCAAGCTAATCAAAGACTCTCCCATAAAAATGCAAAACCTATCAAAGATTTTCTTGTATCTAAGCAGCCTGCCCAATCACTGTCAATATAAGCTACCAACTGAAGTTTTGATGATGCAGACATAAACACTTCTCAACCTGGAGAACCCTTCAAGTATTTTAAAACTCTGAATGCAGCTTGTAGATGAACATTTGAAGGCTTGTCCATGAATTGAGTTAAAACATTATCTGAATAAGCAATATCAAGCCTTGTTAGGGTCAAATATAAAAGTTTTCCCACCAGCTTTCTATACATGGTAGGATCTGTAAAAAGGTCATCTTCATTATGGCTCAACTTGTGATTCATTTCCACAGGAACATTTCCAGGCTTAACCCCTAAGTGATCATATTCTTCTAATAGATCTAGAACAAATTTTCTTTGAAATGCCACAATTCCTTTACTGTTTCTAGCCACCTCTAAACGAATGAAATATTTAAGTTTTCCGAGATCTTTTAGTTTAAAAATAACTCAGTAATCTCTTTATTTACTCAATCGCTTCTTTGTCTGAGCTCCCAATAATAATGTCATTTACATATATAAGAACCAAAACTATAACATTATTTACTGATTTTATAAATAATGAATAGTTAGACTTGGACTGATTAAAATCATTTTCAACCAGACATTGAGTCAATTTTGCATTCCATTGTCTTAAAAGCCTGTTTAAGGCCATACAATACCTTTTGCAATCTGCGTACCAGTTTTCCATTGTTACCAGATTCACTAGTTATTACCTCCCCCTGAAGCTAGTTACCTTGAGGAAGATCCATATAAACTTCATCTAATAAATCCCCATTTAAAATTATTAACATCTGCTCTAAAAACCAGCCATGAATAACAGCTAAAGCTAAGAAACGTCAAGGAGTAATTTGCTTAGCAATAGAACTAAAAAGTATCTGTGTAATTAAAACCAGGCTGCTGAGTATAGCCTTTAGCAATCAAATGCGCCTTATATCTTTCGACATTACCATCAACCTTAAATTTCACTTTGTAAACCCACTTAGAATCAATAACATGTCTACTATGAGGCAAATGAACCACCGTCCAAGTTTGATTCTCTTGAAGAGCATCAAGTTCAGATTGCACTTTTCTAAAGAAACTAATTTGTATTTATAATATGCATTGATTATAGATGTAAAAAAATGACTTAAGAATTAAACATTTTATACTTAATTGTTGTTCAAATTGAAAAAAAATTATATTTTTTAATAATTATTAACAACGTATAAAATTTATATTTATAATTTGAATTTAAATTATAACAAATATATCACGTGCAAAGAACATGGTGTATATTAGTATGTGTGTGTGATCTATTGGTACTAGAAATCGCAAATTTTTTTAACCTTTCTCATATTTATACTAAATTTAAAACTTGGCAAAACTAACCCAATTTCATATATTATTTGCAATTGCAGCAAAGTTATGATTTGGTCATAAATTAAAAAATAAAATACATAAGTGACATTTGGGGTAAATTAGCTAACATCTATTATAATAGTCTCACATTCATATGAAAGTTTAAAAACTAGGTAAAGAAGGAGTTGAATATAAGTTTTACAAATTAAATAGCATTTTTTCATTTCCATTTTATTTTTAAAAAAAAATTATACTGAATTGAAGTCTAATTAACTATTATAATTAGTATTTAGATAATGTAGACGTAGAACTTACAAAAATAGAGATCAGCTACTTCACCTTACATGTCATGTACCTATTGTACTTTTCTTATTTTGATCAAATTACATTTGTGCTAAAATTATAAATAATTTGTTAAATGGGGTTAGTTTTGCTAATTAATTTCAAAATTTGGTATAAATATACAAAAGTTAAAAAGGTTTTGATATTTGACACTAATATACATATATATACACACGTATGTATGCGTGTATTATGTATATTACCACAATCGACCCAAAAAAAATCTTAATACTATGTGCCACTTGATATTGTAAAAGACGATATCACCATTAATAATTAAATAAAAAATTCCTATCAGTATAATTTCTACTTATTTTATTTAAAAAATTATAATTACATGAAATAAGTTAAAAGAAATATATTAATTTTTAGTAAAAAAAATATACAATCTATTAGGGGTGAGCACAGTTCGGAGAAATCCGGGAAAAAAAAATTTTCAGTACTGTACCATATTTCAGAGATTTTAAAAATAAAATCTCCAGTACCGGTACCATTTTTCGGTATGAGGATACTGTACCGTACCAATTTTTTGGTACGGTTTGGTACAAAGATTCGGTTCTTTCGGAACGGATCGCTATAGTTCGGTACGGTTCGGAAATTCGCAAATTTATATTATTGATTAAATTTATATTTATTAGCAACAATTAAATAAAAAAAATTACTTTAAAACCCATTGCAAAAAATAATGATAATACTAACTAATAAATATGTAAATAAAGTTGAATTAATTGTATTATATAATATTTATTTAAAATTGTACTTGATATTAACACTACTTTACATCAAAATGATACAATCATAAATCATGAATATGTAATTTCTATTATACTTAGTAATTTTAATTTTATTTAATTAATACTTAATATCAAACTAATATTATACATATTTCATTAATCTTATAATTAGACTTAATAAAAAAAATTAATTTATACCAATTAGATTAAATGAGTTATATAATAAGATTATATGCAAAATTCCATAGTTTTTAGATTAAACTACATAGTTTTGAAATTGTTTATAACTTAGT
>CATIWO010124162.1:0-13779 GCA_949673435.1 Macaranga tanarius | reverse complement strand
CATTATTTATAATAAAATTATATTACATTAAATTAACATTTAAATTTAAATTGGCTAGTCTTGAGCCAATTCAATAATCTAGTTAACTATTAAAGCTGCCCTTATGACAATTTTAGTCCCATTTTATTTTGTTTATTTTGGCTTACAAATAACTATATATTAAAGCAGTAAATAATTATATATATATATGTTATAGATATATTATCATATATCTATTAAGAATAAATATTTTGGTTATTTAACCAAAACAAAATATTTATGTAATATCTTAGTTCAAGTTTATTAATTTATTTATTAGTTAGCATTATTTATTATTTTTTTAAATAGGTTATAAAATAATTTTTTATTATTTTATTTGTTGATGATAAATATATTTTTAATTAATAATATAAATTTCTGAATTCCCGAACTGTACCGTTCCATACCGATCCGTTCCGAAAGAACTAAATCTTTGTACCAAAAAACTGGTACAACACGTTATTCCCGTACCGAAAACTGGTACTGATACTGGAGATTTTATTTTTAAAATCCCCGAAATATGTTACGGTATTGAAAAATTTTTTTTACCGGATTTATCGGAACCGTGCTCACCCCTAATAGGAGGCAGTCATTCCTTTTAGTCGAGTTTTTTTTTTTTTTAATTACAAATTTCTACCTTTCTCTTTTTACCTTCTAATTTCTAGCTTCTTAATCTTCTCGGCGAAAGTAGGACCTCTAAGTATCATCAGATCTCTTATCCACAATTCGAAGGGTGTTTTTTTTTTTTTTTTAAATATATATTGAGGAATTCACTCTCCTTATATGGGCAGCCTCATTTCGAGCCTATGACAAGTGGGAAATTGGTCCAGACATCATATATCACCATATTTTGGGAAATTCATTTGTGCAGACATGATATGAAGTGTATGAATTGAACCTTATTTGGTCCAATCTATAATGATGTGTTCTATTATCTTTCTTTGTTGTGATTATGATAGAGGCATGTATCTGTATATATAGCCTAAATAAAGATGGTCCCTTTATATATGATGAACACATTTACGTTGTGCACATAATATTTTCTTCTTTTATGTACCTAATCATCCTCATCTCTGAAAGGTCTACCTAGTTCCTTGTAATTTTAATTGAATTTTCTTTTTTATTGCAATGAAATGATGTACGTGTATATGCTAAGTTTCAATTTGGAAATGTCTTTTTTTTTTTTAACAATATTATTTTCGAAAGAAGTAAATAGCTTTGTGGAGATTTTGACAAAATAAAATATTATCTGAGATTTGGAATTGATATTTTAATGGTAATTTTTTACTTATAAATTTCTGATTTGGAAAATATAACTTATCTCTTCTAACTTTTATTATTTTTATTTTATTTCTAATTCGTGCAAGTAGTCTGCAATATATATATGTGTATATTATTTCTCTTAGTTAGGAAGGAGAAATTTTTTCCTGACCTCCGACCCTTTAATACCCATATGATTTTTTTCTTTAATAATAAAATAATCTGCTTACAATTAATTTAATATGTTCATGAACTAAAAAAAAAAAATATCTATGTGTTTATAGTATCATTATCCATATACATTATTAACAAACTCAAAATTTTTCATTCCCATGAATTAATTAGTGTGAAGATTGAATAATACTAAAAATTGGAAGAAAAAGAATAATTTTTGAAAGTGAAAAATTAATCACGGCCAAAACGCTCCAAATAATTTTGTCATTTTTGAGAGTATTAATCAATCAGAAGTTTAGACTTACTAATTATAACTTAATTTAACGATCCTAAATTTAGAAAAAAAAAAAAAAAAAAAAGCCGATCCCTTAATTAAAAAAAAAAAAAATTGTCTTATTGAAGTGGGTGTATGTGACTTCCACTGCTTCCTTGAAGGCATCTGAAGCAAGTTGAAATTGAAAGAAAAGAAAGAAAAATTGAAAGCCTGTCAAGCAAATTTCAAGTTCGAATTCTCTCTTTGTAAATATTTTTTTCTAAAAAAAAAAAAGAAAAATTTAGTATTATGACGCGGCACAAATGGTATTTTTATCAAACCATCAAAAATATGTTAAAAAATAATCATTTATTGGTCGAAACATGTCACGGGAAAAATATCTATCACCGTTCAAAAAAAAAAAAAATATTAAATATTACGGCACGCGATGTGAACAGTCACATCACATGCAGCACATCCTCAAAAATGTCCTCTTCTCATATATACTGCTCCCCTGTAAATGAAGGATATTTTCATATTTTTTTTTAAAAAAAATCATTGGCTTACTACAGGAGCACAGCGCAAGTATGCAACTAGAAGATGAGGACAACAGTTCTACTCATTTGTAATTTAGTGTTGGTCAAAAAACTCTGTTATGTGGCCCTGTGGTGTCTGCCCCTGTGTGTAGATGTCCTAAAGTTTTGGATTCTGATACATCGAATTTGGACAGTACATTACTCCGCCATTGATTCACACCTACAATTTGTTCATTTTTATGAGGGCCCTTCTTCTTCCTGCCGTTCTTCATGGCTGGTCTGCCGATGCATGAAGCACACATTCAATGAGCGGACCAATTTAGACCCAACTGGTCGAGTCAACTATATATATATATATATAATGGGATCTGCTCATATTAATCCTTAATTAACTACAATTATTTAATATGTTGACATGTGACCGATGTGAGTTAATTAATTAATTGGAATTTTTTTCTTTTTTTTTTTTGCTACTATTCTGTTCTTTTTTTAGTTTAGAAGGTAAAAATATTTTTAATTCATTTTATACTTATATTATAATTAAAATTAAATACCATTTATTTTCTTTGCAATTACAAAAAAAAAAAAAAAAAAAAAAATCAACCAAGGTTCCCCACAAAATTTTTGCTGGCATGCTTGTATATATATATATAACGACCTTATTCTATAATTCAAATGAAAATACAATTAAATTATTGATTTTTATTTTTTATTTATTTTTTTTATGGATAAACCTTCATCATCTTTATCATCTTTGGGGAGAAACCTTCATCATCTTTATCACGTTTGGAAAGATTTGATAGTTAGCTAGCTTTTTTTCTTTCCTGAAATTTTTCATATGTCGGCATAATTTAATTGTGTGTATGTAGTTAGCTTTTTTGTAGTGAACTGATGATATAATTAGATAAGAGCAACTCTATGATGGAGACCTCTCTCCTTTTTACAATGTAGATGGTTTTGATTAGGACTATCACGGTCGCCACCATCTCCGGTCACCACCATTTTGTAAATTTTATGTAGATCTAATAGATCTTTCAAGGTTATTTTTTCACATTTTATTTATATAATTTTTATATTTTTGTTTTCTATATTTTTATTTTTATTTTTTAAAATTTATAAATTTATCATTTTTTTAATTTATTGGTTGATTTCAACGGTTTAATTAATTATTTGTTCTACTTTAACTTGTGCTATTTTTATGATTTGTGGTCTTGATATTCTTTTACTTAAATATTTGATGAAATTTGTTGGAATACAATTGTTAAATTTTAGCAAATTAATTAGTTAATTATTTTATTTGGTTGATTAGATTTATTAGTAATTATAATTAGAGTAAATTAATTAATTGTAAAAGTAGATTAAGCTAGTTAATTAGTTAAATTAAATTGATATGTATTAAGTAATTATATAAGTTTAAAAATATTTTAAAAAAATTAATTGGTAATTTAGGTTTATTTTATTTATTTAAATTTAATTTGTAATATAAATTTTGATGCTCTCATTATTTAGGGTGCTAAGTTATTAGACTATTTGATTTTAAATATTTTTATGCATAAACAAATAAAAAAATTACAAGCACATATACTATTTGTAATAATTTTTTGTATTGTTGAAATGTAGAAACAGTTACATTTATTTTTAGGTGTAAAAATGCAATATTAGAAGTGTCTTCATTTGCGCTAGTTTAGTTTATTTTTTCTAATTTAATAGTTTTTTTTTTTGAAAAACAATCAATAATCAAATGAAGTTCAAGATTGTCCGGGATGAATTCCAGTATGGCCGAGTGAGAAAAGTTAAAGTTAAAAAAAATTAAAAAGAAACTTTATTAGAAGAGCAGAACGAAGCTTAGTATATATATGGCAGATTTAAAATTATAAACTAATTAAATTTATAAAGCAATATGATATATATCGGGTGCGCGATAAAACAATAAAAAATATTATAAAATTATATTTTTGATCATATCTCTAATATTATTACAGAGAATAATAATTTTACGCAACGCAGGATGACATTATAGCAGTTGCACGTCATGACATCTGTCATTTTCAATTTTTAAAATACTAAAGAGAAAAAAAGAATTATGAGAAAATTAAATCAATATAAGTGATATCATACAACATCTGTACTCGATCATAAAATACAAATATTGTTCAAAAGTGATTGCATCTGAGCTCAAATTAAGGGTAGGCTTACACTATCTCTAAGAAATTTTTTTTCTTCTCCTAAATTAACTATTATTTATTTATCTATCTCCTTGCACATGGTTGGACTGAGATGAAGTGTTTGTTGTTTGTGTCGTCTGGTTCACTTGTTGCTGGTATAGTGCTGCCATCTTGTTGTAGAGATCCATATTCATAGACTTTTCAATTGAAAAAATAAAAGAAAAATAAAGTTAAAAAGATAATAATATTAATGTATATATTAATATTTTTATCTTATGTTTTGATAATTTAATAGAATTGTTATTACTTTTGATGATTTGATTTCAATCACTAAATTTCTTCGCTAATTTTTTTTAAAAATTTTTTAGTGTATGAATTTTAACTAAAGAATAATTAGATTTCTCCATCAAGTAAGTGATGACATACTTGTGCTAAGAAACTGCAATATGGATCAGGCAATGGAACTGAATTATTTGTTGAAGTATCTTGATTCCCATGTGGTGCCACACTGTGTGCTGGGATCATGGAAGGAACTACAAAGGGAGGAGGAACGAACGTAGGGGCGGCAGAGGTGGCGTGGATGAGCTGAGGGAGAGATTGGGATGCAGTATGTGCCACATTGCTCATGTCAAACATCCCCATTCCCATCCCATTGGGATGCAGTAGACCAACCCCCATGCCCATACGTGTTAGGAAAGACAATTGAAGCTGTTGTTGCATCCCCAGTGGCATCATCATTTGGGGCATGTTTCTTACACTCATCACTTGTACTTGTGCCTGAAGTTGTTTCAAGTACTCTATTACTTCATCCAACATCGAAGCTTTATCCGTCTGCAATAATTTTATTTTTTGTTCAAGTGAAAAAATTGTGTTACAGAACTTAATTATACGCATAACTAATAATTATAAATTTAATTTGAAATTTTTAGATAAAATGAGAGTACTGTTATGAGTTGAACTTATATTTTTTTATACTAAGTAATAACTTAACACTTTCCAAATTATATATATATTCGGAAATTTTGGGTTTAAATCTATGTAACTCGAAAATATATTGATGCAAATAAAGTTTAAAAATAAAACATAAAGCAACCTCCTGACCTTACTTGCATTGGGAACCAACTTCTGTAGAGCTTTCATCTTTTGATTGATCCTATCCCTTCGTCTCTGTGCCAAATTATATTGCCATGATTAGCAATCTATTGTATTAAAGAATTCAAAAAGTTAAATATTGCCCTTATGAGCTCTAATCTTTTTTATTGATCACTCGTATATATATATAGATACTCACCCTCTCAGACTGATTATGGATAGCAGCAGCTCGAGTTCTTCTACTTGACTGAGATCTGACTGTTTCAGTTTTGGTCTCTCGATCTTCATCTTGGTTCTCCTACACGTTGTATTTAAACTTTAGCTCAAAATTTTAAAAAAAATAAACTAACAAATAAGCTTAATTAGTTAGTTTGTTTCTAAAGTTTGTTAATTAGCTATATGTCTACAACTACCATATATAATTAAGATTTAAGAACATCACAACCATGCAGCTCTTATTTAACAAAGAAAATTTGTTTATGGAATAATTTGTCCTAATTTGCATGAGAAATACATTCAATGTATATATGTCTAATAACGATTAATAATCCATGGCCTAGTTCCTTTTCCACTAGCTAGAAACACTATACATATAAATTTACAGAGATTAGTTGCTTTGGTTGAATATATATACTGCACTCAATTATTGTTGAACCATCGAGTGCATTATACTTGTTAAATCAATCTCGACTGTGTTTTGAAGTTGGGACAATTTATATGTCATAATAGAGTCTTTCTTTCCATGTACAAAGTTTTTACTCGAAACTTTATTTAAGAGAATTTAAACTTCTTGCTACTTTAACCAATAAATGTTGATATAACTATTTATTTAGTAATTCAATGTAATATAGACGGAGTATTTAAGTTTTTTGTGTCTGAATTTGAAATTAAGAAAATATGTTAAAGTTGGAAATGAGATCGAACGTATACATTTATATATCTAATTTCTAAAGTAGAAAGAATTTTGTTTGTTTACCGATCCACCATGAGAAGCTGAATCTTCGTCCGTGTTTTTTGCCTTCAAGCTTAGAGGAGGTGACTCAAAAGAAGCCCAAGTCATCCTGGTAGTGTCACTTTCCTTACAAACTGTGGCACTAGCACTAGCACATGCACTAAGGTCCATATGTTTCTCTCTTGTGCTACCATTAAAGCTTCTTGCACATTGGTTGGACTCTGATCTAGTACGTTTCTTCATCAATAATGGGGCCACCTGTGCCTGGTGGCCGGAGGATGTCTCGGCCCATTTTCCATCCGATGATGCTACAGTACTAGAGGTTATCACTGGCACACGATTTTGCTTTTCACCTGCAGCTTGTTGATGGTTTGAGTTGGAGCTTTGTGTGTGGCACGTGGCTTGATGGACTATAGACTCTAGAGTTTCGTTGGTCCTACCCCATGTGGTAGCCTTTACCTGGCTAGGATGAACCAGCCCACCAAGCCCATGCATGGCTATCTGCCCATTCTCCCATGTTAGCTCTGCAACCTCATAATTATCTGACCTGAATTATCAACAATCGATAGATTATTACAAGTAATTGTAACAACAAGATGGTCACATATATGGGATTATCTTTAAAATCATTTGTTTTCTCAGAAATTAAAGAGAAGGAATGCATGTGTTCAAGAATGAAATATGAAAAGAAAAGGAAAAAGCTAGCTCTAGTTAATACAAGGTATAAGACATGGAAGTGAAATTGAAGAGATTTTGGACCTGTAACAGAAACCCATGTGGTGATGTAGCCTGACAATAACAATGAAGAAGAAAAACCAAGTGCAGCAGCAGCAGCAGCAGCAGACAAGAGATGCCCATAACAAGTGATTTTTGGACAAAAGCAATTAAAACAAGAAAAATATATGTGCGTGCATGTGGTGCTTTCTGGTGCAACAGTTTTAGCTGTAAAAATCTTTATAAAAAACGATGGAAAAAGGCAGAGAATATTTGACAAAAACAAAAGAAAAAAAAAAAAGTGGAATAATGATTCTTTCTGCACAGAAAGCAAAGAAAAGAAAAGAAAAGAAAAGAATCATTAAAGAAGAATCAGAAGAGATTAGGATATATATATATATACACACAAATATACATACATATATATGTATATAGTTGATAATTGTTTGAGCATAGTGCATACATGGGGACAAGTTGGGTAGTGGGATTCTGCAGATGGTGATGATGGCTGTGCACGTGAGAGAATCTGTTACTCTCTTCTCCTTCGACTTGTTCTTGTCTTTGGTGTCTTAGATTCCATTTGGGTACTATACACTGACTACTCATCATGAAATTGATGAATAATGATGATGATGATGATGATGATGATTCCTCTCTTTTCTTTTCTCTCAAATGAACAGGAAGGCTACAGCTACAGCTTTTATTGAGTTATATTTTGGATTCTCTGTTATTATTCTATCCTATAACAATAAGCTTTTTCTTGGTCCCAGCCTTTATTGTGAGGTCACATATCACATTCTTTTGATAGAGATCATTCAAATAAACTTGTGGTAGCTATTATACTATGGCCCTTTATGATCAGAAATAAACATCGGATATACTTTGTTTTTTTTTTTTTTTTCCTTCTCCTCCTCTCTCCCTTTGCTCCTTAACCACCTATATGCATGTCATTGTGGTGAAGTAACATCCAATAGTTTTCTGTTTTTTTTTTTTAATTGTCAATTCTATCTGAATATGCATATCTTCTCTTTATAGATAAATTTATATTCAATTCACTTTTTATTAATTAGCATAAATGCACTGTGTATATATAATTCAACTAAATTATATAGTTGATTTATAAAGTTAATTTTCATCTGATTTAAATATTTATATTGTCTGATATCTCTATTAATAAAAAAATTATTTTAAATAAAATTTATTAGATGAAATATTAGTTTATACGATTGGTGCTTGTAATATGAATAAGGCAATAACATATAGATAAAAATAAAATACCAGTAAATGTAATGTCTAAAATGTGTTTCCAATCATTTACATGTCACATCTAACTCTCCTAAGCACAACCTGAGTCAAATCTTAGTTTACAAAAAAAATAAATAAATAAATAAAAAACCTGAGTCAAATCCAAAACCAGACACAGAACCCAACTCATTCCTACAATTTATCTGTTGAGAGTTGTTCTGGACCAGACACTGGACTCACTCTGCAGAAATTTTCATGCAGAGAGCATAGAACACGGGAATGCAGCCTTCTAATGTCAAATGCACAACCCTATATAATAGACCATGGTCCTCTCAATGGCCACCTCTGGTCTCAATTAGAACTAGTCATTTTCTCTCATTTACTACTGATTAAGAATTTTTCTAACCCTTTCAATGTGAATCTCATTTAGATGTGTTGTACATTTTGCTTGACGAACAAAAGTACAAATTAAACCCTCATTAATAATATATATTTTTTAATACCCAATATATTTTTCCTTTGAGTTGTAACATTTCAATTGCATATGTGTATTGATCTAGATTGTAGAACGTGTTTTTTGACTCTAATTAGAGGTGGGTCATTAATTTTTTTTGAAGTATCCATACAAATTTCATTATTATTGTCCACTGAAATGGACCCACTTTTTAATTCTCAACACTAAACTTATTATTTATGCCAAAACCATCATGTAACACTTTTGCTTATGATGTTTTAATTTAAATGAACAAAGGTTTATGCTAATAAGCTAATGTGCATTTGGCCATAGAATTTTAAAAAGAAACGTTGAGTATCTATATTAATTCAAATAAATTAAAGTATAATGATTAAATAAATTTAGTAATTTGGTTTTGTATATGATTACATTTTTTGATGTACTACCCTAGCTATGCCAACAAAGGCTAGACATTTTTTGTATTTATTTGTTTAAGTACTGGCAAGGTTTTTTTTAATGATCCCAGTGACAAAGAATGTCCCCTATTATAATTGAGCAAAAGACTGATGATAAATATGGCATAAAAAGTAGCTGTTACTGAAGCTTCAAGATGGACATCTACCAATAATGTTACAATTGTTGAATAGCCTACTATAGATTGGTGATAAGACAGAGGGCCTTCTTGGCTGGTGCTAATAGCCTTTTGCATTGAATGCTTTGATTTGTGTCCCAAATCATCATGTTGTAATGCAACCAAGATCCTTATCACCTTACTGGAAAATTAAAATCATCATCGTGTCAAAATCTTCATTTTTCTTTTTTAACTAAACTTTTTTTACCCTTTAAAACAATTCATATTTTGATGTTTTACGCATTTGTCTTGAATTATTTTATGCTTGTACATTTTACATCTTTTTTAGCATAATTAAGGTCGGTCTGATAGATTTTTTTTTTCTCTTTCATTTTACTTGATTTAGGGCCATAATAAATTTTATAGAAAATGATTTATTTGAATTCGCTTTGAGTCAGAAATTTGCAGCAGTTGATAATGAAGGCAATAGCAATCCTTTCAAATGAGGAATTGTGGTGTGGGAGTTTGATAGTGAAGCCAAGGATGAGATGGGTGTCGTAGCAATGACCTGGTTGGCGGATTTGTTATCTTGTGGTTGAATATAGAGGCAGTATTAATGGTGGTATGGCCCAGCAAATGGACTCTCCTATATACTAATTAATGAAATAATGATTAACATCATGATTAAATAATTCTGCACATAAAACATAAGATTCTAAGGGATTTTTGTGTGGGAACATTTTCATAACAAAAGGTTTTCGTATTTAAATTTTCATCAGATTAAATTTTGGTCGGTCAGCATCCATCATAAAATGCTAGTTAGATTCGGTTTCACATCCAATATATTGTGATTGGAAAAAAAAATCTGCACGTAAAGTTGCCTAATTACACAGGTTCTTTATCCAAGAAAACACAAGCAAGCTCTAAGACCATAAGCCTTGGCCTTAGGAAGCAGAAGAAGTGAACATTTCTTTCTACAAGAATTTGCAGAACATAAAATATCTAACTCTGAAAGTTGACTTCTATAAAGCTTCATATCAGACAAATGGAGATTTTAAAGAAAATTCACTTAATAAAGATAATTTTCTTTCTGCAATCTGTAACATTCAGTCTTCTTTAATTATTTCCATTAATAAGAATAAATATACTAATACTATTGCTCTTTCTATTCAATTTTTTTCTGTCCAAATTTGATCATGCTGTTCCAGAATAGCTACTTTGCTCTTCCTCTGCTGCTGTGTTTAGTCCTGCAATTTCAACACTTTGGCAAGTTTTTTTTTAAGTTGATAAAAAAGAAGGAACATCTTTAAGTTGAAAATTTTAGACCTTTTTGCTTTGTGTATTCTTCTTGGCTTTGATCTTCTTTATATTTGCCCAAGCAATAAGAGATTTCAGCTTGCCATTTCTGAAGTGACATGTAGAGCATCAGAATTTTTTTTCTTCTTTAAACCATGAATCTTGATTATGATGAACTAACATTTCAACAATTCATTAATGCATACCGATCATTTTTTCTCCGAGTATCACCTTCTGGGGCTTTGAGTTTGTTGGATGATGAACGAATTGGTTTACTTGCTGAATAAGTATTTTCTAGTGCCATATGATTCTGTATTGTTGACTGTCTCGTCAATGCTTCACCTGTTACATAGAGCCAGTTAATTTCTTGCCCTGAAATGTTATAAAGATTTGTTAATTAAGGTTATACATTTGTTGAAAATTACCTCCATTTTTGGTCTTCTTGAATGAGAACCTTCTGGTTACGTCACTTGGATGTGACAATTTAGCTATGGTCTCTCCTTTCTTGCTGCCATTCTTATTCTTAAGTGCTTCAGCTTCTTCAAGTGAGTGTACAGCAAATGCAGCTGCTGCTACTGCTGTTGCAAATCCAGTGTAAATTGATTCTTGATCTCGATTCGTTCGTCTTGGATTCTGTTTCTGAAACCAATTCATTTAATCTGATAAAACAAAGAAAATTATCAAGAAAATAGTCCAATTTGAAAGAAAAAGATTACAAATAACTTACTTTTCCTTATAATTCAAGCTCTTCAATATCTATCAATCTTTTGCCAATCCTGCCTGATCAAAATGAAAGCGAGTCGAAAATGAAAGCTGTTACAAGTAGATAGAAACCTGGCAGGAAAGTCTCCAGAAATTTATAGCGATTAGCTCATGAAAGAATGAAACTAGGCAAGACAGGATCCAGTTGACATTCTTCTGCCCACAAATTCTTCAAGCACATAGAGAATTCCAGCTATTTCTGCACTTTTTTTTTTTTACTTCTTTAGAAATGTTTAGCAGCAAAAGGCCACATATTTTTTTGTTCTTTGTTTGCTGTCAAAAATATGTGATCGAGACATAGCATTTGCAAGGATTTTATTCTTATTCCCAATCTATTATTCTTTTTTTCTGAGATTCCTCTTGAAAATGAAAAAGCTATAAATATGCATGCACTTGAACAACTTGGAAAATCAAAGGAATCAACCGACATGCCCTGGTTGAGACTGTGAACCACCATTGAATCGTTTCAGCTTGTTTAATTTTCAACCAAAACTTTAATAGCACATATGTTTATGCAACGGTGGAGATAGGTGAACGACAGGAAAAAAGTTTCTCTGTCATTTCCAAGCTACAGGAGAAAGTTTTTCTGTCATTTCCAAGCTTCAGAAAAAAATTACCATGGTCTTTATAGAAATGACAGGCTGTGTTTATTTGAAGCTCCAGAGTCAACACGTTGCACCTTGAACTTGCAGTTTATGGTCAAAGAAATGCAGTTGGGGGTACCCATTGAAAAATGAAAAATGGCAGCAATGATTTTTTTTTTTTGGGGGGAAAAAATGGCAGCAATGTTAATATTGAGATTCTTTAGTCATAAAAAAAGGTTTGCAGTGTAAGTTTTTATCAGGCTTTGACATATCTTACAATTAGAAACAAGTTGAGCCTTCACATGATCTACTACAATGCTCATTCTGATATGAGGCATCCAGTAACGGCAGCCATTGTCTCCTTAAATGTAAAAGATTGTTCACACTTCACTTAAATTTATTCCAGAAGAAAGGATGCTACTTGTAGGCATCAAGATATTTACATAAACAATAATTGAATGTCTTTGATGCATGTATTTTTAGGCACAAATATACAACTGTGTTTAGTCAGATACAAACACTTGAGACTTATTAATTATCACACCAACTTTCGAGCTGTAACATTTTACACAATTAAAATGATTTGGGTTTCTTTCTTGTAACATTCTTCAGCAGCAAAAACACCTGACAGGATTCTTGCCTTTCGATCGCATGTACTTTGCCTTCTCTTTCACTTCAGATTCTTCATTTCTTCTTTTCTCCTCTATCTGTCTTTTTGCTCCTCCAGCAACAGCTTCAGTACCCTCTATCTTGATTTGGTAATGCTGCAAGTTTCTTGACTTTCTCAGCTCCAGTTCATTCTGCAGGTTCAAGATTCACTTGTTAGCATCCTGAAAGCTGATACAGTAACATAGAAAAGTTATGAGCAAAACCTTTTTCCTTTCCATATGCAGCTTAGCCTTCATTTTCTTCGCATTCTCCCAAGCAACAATATTTGATTTCATCTTCTCATACCTGAAGTTAGACCTCATTATAACCGAATACATCTAGCTACTAAAACAAGCATTCAAATTATAAAAAACTTTGCAACATTTAATCTGATTGAAAACCGTTTTGATCACCGTTTGTTGATCTTTCGTAGCCGAGTATTCTCCCAAGAATCTACTTTGTTTTCCACAGCATTACTCCTGCTTGTTGAATTGTTCCTCTGCCTCTGATCCACAGAAAACATGGGTCTGATAGAGCCTGAACGACTTGGTTTTCTGCTAGGCATAGTAGCATTATCTTGTACCCTTTGATCTTGCTCTACTGGTTTTCGAATCGAAGTTTCGCCTGTTATAGTAAAACATAGCTCAATTTCTTACTCGCTTGCTGTGTATTGTAGTGAAAAACAGTTGCATTACACGTGGTTTTCTGTAATTAAATTACCTGCATCTTTCACTTCCTTGGTAGAAGAATGTCTACTTACTCTAGCAGAACCAAATGAGCTACCCTCATTTGTAGTTGTTATTTCAGTTTTTGATTTTTGTAGTTCCTCTCTTATCTTTCTCTTATATTCTGATTCAGATTCTTCCAGTGAGTTAACAGCAAATGCAGCAGCAGCTACAGCAACTGCAAACTCGGGTTCATAATCCCAACTCATCTGCCTATAAAACTGGTTCTGGAACCAGCTTTTCTCCTTTGCAGCACTGCTAGATTCCTCAAGTTTTGGAGCAGAAAATCTCACTCTAGCAGGATATTTAGCAAGTGACACTGCAATCAGT
>CATIWO010124099.1:0-25964 GCA_949673435.1 Macaranga tanarius | reverse complement strand
TGATTATACTTAGAAAATTACAACTTAATAGAAAAGATTTTATAAAGTTGATGACTGCAAAAGTTTAAGTATTGAAATTGGGTTTAGCTTCTAAAAGTTTTAATTACTATTATAAAATTAAATACCACCTAATTATAACATCTTAGTGGCTAATCAAATTCAAAAAAAATTTCCTGCATGAGTAAAACTAACCTAAAGAAAATGAAATTAAATTTAAGTAAAAGAAAAATAAAACATATCAAGATATACAAAAGAAGAAAAAGGAAAAGTATAAGGTGTGCTTATTACCTTTTTCGATATCTTTTATAGAATGAAAATGATTTTGATATTGTCGATGTTAATTATGTTGCCTGTGTTGTGTTTATATAGATGGCTACTACCAGTGGCAATGACACTACTACTGGTATCACTAATGTGCCTATAAATAAGGTGGAAGCATATATATATATATATATATATATATATATATATATATATAACAAAATGTAGAGCAGATAAAGAAACAATTTGTTGAGCAAACTAAAACTGCAAAGAATAGAAAATAAATTGAGTCCAGAGTTGCTATGTGGGAGCACTTCGAGCAGATTAAAAATGACTCAGGAAAAATAGTAAAAGCTAATTGTTTATAACCTAAAAGATATAGAACCTCTTCCCTAAAAGATCATATTCTTTATTGTTGAAAAACCCATACAGTAATGACAATAGACAAGCAATGTTAATATTTAAACCTGAGAATATTAGAGCTGAAGGCACATAATTTGTTGGAGTTTTGGGTATTTGGAAATTTGATCAGGAATCAATTAGAAAGGTTTCACATATGGTTATAGTAGATGAACTGCCTTTTAAATTTGTTAAAGGGGAGGAATCTATAAATTTTATGTATGTTGCATATCCTAAATTTAAGATCCCATCTAGATGGACTGTATCTAGGGATTGCTTTAATTTATACTTAAAGGAGAGGTATAAATTAAATAATTTTTTAAGATCCTATAGTCAAACAACCTCTAATCTACTCTGCACAGTCATCTCAACCGCATCATCAAAAGCGGCCTGAGAAGGAAGCATGTCCTGCATCGAGGATGTCGCACCAGTAGTGCGGGAACTGCTCGCATAGTATGTCGACACTGAAGATCCAATACCGTAGACTCATTTTTTTGTACTCCTTCAGCTGCTTGAAGGAAAATCTGGTTCTCATCAACTTCAGGTGCCTCTCCTCCCTCCTCTGCTGGTTGCGAAGTGGCAGCCATCATCTCTTTGAAATGCGCCTAAATCAAATGACAAAAATCAAATACATTATCGATCATATAATATGTGCAAAAACTACCTACACATGTACATTATTTATTTGTAGCCACTAAACATAATACAATACCCAGTGAAAATATTTTCATACTTACATTAACTATCTCTGATCTCTTATCAATAAATTTGCTTCTATTTGACTTGCGGGTGTGGGTGGCCATGAACAATTTATGTGTGCTTGGTTGTACTCCATCATGCTGAGTCTGCATATTATTTACGGTTTCAACAAATGAATCATATATTATATTATTATAAACAAAAATGAAAAATATAATGAAATAATTAATATTAATACATTAATATAGTTCAAAATGGCATGCATTATCAAACAATAATTAATTAGCTATTTATTATATATAATTTTTGACATTCAATATTTCGTATGTACCATACCTCGCTCATGGTCACGCATAGATCTAGACCCCTCTGTGTGCTTCGAAGGACCTGTACCTGGACCGGCTTTTTCAGTTAGCCAATTTTTGCTTGCTTGGGTACAATTTTCAATGTAATGTTGCTGCGACCATTTTTCTTGCCAAGCTTCCACACATTATAAAATATCGACCTATCCTGTGTGTTCGACCTATCCTGTGAAGTTGCAAAGGAAATAAACTATTCAACATGATTAATAAAATCTGAGGATAACAGCCCATTGATAACTCTTCCTTCATACATCTATAACCGATCTTGTCTCATATCGATCTGTGTACAGCATAAGGTTCATTGACTAGTAATTAAGGGTAAAGTTAGTTAATTAGTACAAATATGGGGAACCTATCTGTGTGCAAGCCTGTTTAAGTGAACAGGTGTGTAAAGGTTTGGCCCTAACCCATTTGTATAATTGGCACTAACATTCAATCACGTTTGCATATAGTATATACAAAATTCGTCAGCCTTCCGACGTCATTCTCCAAGTGCACTATTCATACTATATACACAGCAAAGCCAGATGAACCATATTATAATTTAGCTTTACATGGCATATAGTATGATATGCACCTAGAGAATAATTGCCAAAAAGACGTCGAACATTTGTATATTGTATGCACCAATTTTGTATGTGATCGAGAATGTCAACATCACTTATACAAACTGTCCACTCGGACAATCCAATGCACTGATTGTTTAGTACATTGTATGGGTAATCTACGGCTAACTAATGCTAATTATCATGGTCAGAACAACTGTTAGGTTAGTCATAAACAATTAATATACATACATGTCCTGATTTGCAAATATATACAAATCTTAAACAACTAAAAAATAGACAAATATATTTTGACAACTTTAATATCTAAAATTATTAAGTGGTTAAATGTCTTTATTAGTAACGTAACCTATGCAATCCTTAAAATAAATAAATTAATTAATCACTTTAATATAAAATCTAGTGAAGTTTCTTTTTTTAAGGTTGATATAATGAAAGCATTTTTCAATTAAAATGCCAAATGTCTTTTGTGTATATGGTTTTATTATATAGCAAATTATCTTATTTCTTTTGGGTGTATATTATGATTACATTTGTAAGTAAAATATTAAAAAAATTAACAATTTTTTTTAATTATTCATCAATTATCTTTTGTGTATATGGTTTTATTATAGAGTAAATTATCTTATTTCTTTTGGGTGTATATTATGATTACATTTGTAATTTTCATTTTAAAAAAATTAACCAATTTTTCAATTGTTCATCAATTGTCTTTTGTGTATATGGCTTTATTATAGAGTACATTATCTTATTTCTTTTGGGTGTATATTATGATTACATTTGTAAGTTTCATTTTAAAAAAATTAACCATTTTTTTAATCATTCATGAATTGTCTTTTGTGTATATGATTTTATTATAGAGTAAATTATCTTATTTCTTTTGGGTGTATATTATGATTACATTAGTAATTTTCATTTTAAAAAAATTAACCATTTTTTCAATTGTTCATCCGTTAACATTTTAATTATTTCGTTGTGAAACGATTGTTTGAAACCCATGAATGACTTCTTGTGCCATTTATAATTCTTTGACATTCCAAGATAGGTTGCAGGCTATGGAAGAAAAATTACATGCACTATAAGAAATTGTATTAATAAAATTTATATTAACTTGTTGAACGTGTGAAACAATTTGACACTTTATATTAATTTTGGACAACAAAAATTAAATGTAGTTTACCAACAACTTAAATTTATTTTTAAATTTTAAAAGTTAACTAATTGAACTTCAAGTTGCAAGTAATTAAGTATTTAATTTAATTTTTAAGTATAAATTAATTAACTTTCAAATATACCCTTATTTGATGAAATTTGAATTTTTTAATTCAATTCATAATATAAATATAAATAAAATTTGAACTAATCATCTGATTTTATTTTTTTCATAAATCCCATCATTTTCTTAAACAACAAAAAAATTGACAAATAGTTTTTGACAATTTTAATATCTAAAGTGCCTTTATGCATCATTTATAACTAAAATAATTTAAATTGCATAACATTGCATGCTTGACATAAATATATAAATATTATGAACATAGACTTTTGGAAACTAACGAGTACATAAAAATTACCTCACTGACGTGCAGTCCAAACTGGGATTCGAGACAATAGCTATACTCAGAAAAAATCTATAATAAAGTATAAAAAAAATAAAATAAGAACGTATTTCTTAACATATATAATATTCCAAAAAAATTATACCACCTATAAAGACAAATGAAGAAAATTTACGAGAATTCTACCGAAAATTCGGTAGAACCTCCCCTAAAATAATGATATCTTCCTCCTAAAGTAGGGTCAATCCTGCAATAAAACACTAACAATTCTATACAATATCACAAATGCACAAAAAAATACCAAATATTTTTTATCATCGCATTTTATATCCAAAAAAAAGTCTATCTCCATAAATAATCACAAATAATATATACATAACAAATGTATAAAAAAATACCAAATATTTTTTATCATCACATTTTATATCCACAAAAAAATGTCTATCTCCATAAATAATCACAAATAATATATATATATTACAATAAACAAAATTAGTTTAATTTTTCACAAAATAAACTTGTTTTAGTGTAAAAAAAAACTTATTTTCAAAAAATTATGTTAATATAATTTATATTAACTTGTCGTACGTGTCAAAAAATTTGACACTTTATATTAATTTTTTACAACAAAAATTAAATGTACTTTACCAATAACTTATTTTTATTTTTAAATTTTAAAAATAAACTAATTGAACTTCAAGTTTGAAATTAATTAACTTTCAAATTGACCCTTATTTTATAAAAGTTGAATTTTCTAATTCAAATCTACATATAAATAGAAATATTATTTGAACTAATTATCTGAATTTATTTTTTTCATATATCCCATCATTTTCTTAAAAATGTAAATTATTTTAATTATTTATTATGATTTTTTTTTTCATATATCCCATCAATATTTTTCTATTCTTGTAGTAGTGAAAAACATAACATATTAAAATAAAATCATAGAGTAAATAAATAACACATAAATATTAATTAATTTGTTTATAATTAAAGTATAATGTGTTTACTACCACATAAACAATTATAAACTAAAATAATAAATAAAAAATATATAATAAATATAAAAAAATTATTCAACCATTTAGCATTACAAACTAATTTATGCAATTATTTTTTTGTAAACATAATCACAAATAATAAATTAATTAGCAATAGAAGTTACAAAAAAAATAAAAAAAAAAGAGCAACTCACCGGAATATTGGAGAAAGCCGATGGTGGAGAGGAGGGAGGAGGAAGAGGAGCCGTCGGTCAGAAGCTGGAGAAGAAGCGCCGGCAGTTGGGTCGTTCGCGTCTAGGACAGGCGAGGGGAGCTAAGGACAGCAGGAAGAGGGTGGGGCTGCTGGCCACGGCTTGCGGCGTCGGCTGCCGGCAGGGGAGGGAGGTGGCGGAGGGTGAGAGTCGGGTCGGGTGGCGAGGGGAGGGAGAGAAGAAAGAGAGAGGAGAAAGAGAGGGAAGAGAGAAAGAAGAAAAAAAAAGAGTTATGTATTTTTTTTAAAGCCCGACATTTAGCGACAGACAGTTTATCCGTCGCTAATTAGTCGGTATTTCGGGCGCCATAATTTGGCGCCCAAATTTTTTAGGCTTTTAGCGATGGATATTTTTTCTGTCGCTAAATTAAATTCCATCGGTAATCCGTCGGTAATTAGAGACGGAAATTTGTCAGTCGCTAAAATTCGTCGGTAATTCGCTACATTTTAGTAGTGAAAGTTCCCTTAATCTACAAGCTTCATAGACTAACTGTGTAAAAACCATCACATGTCGGCTCAGAGTTCGACGAACAACGTCACTCATACTAATGACACCATCCCTATTTTTAATACCACTCATATTTTCTATCCTAAATGTACCCAAGTTTTCAACTGCCCTGACCCAAATTGACTTATTGTATTTTAAATGATTTCTCTCATATCCTATATCAATCTCCTTAAATTTGACTAACCTAAATGTCAAACTTTTCAAAACCTATAATTTTCTTACCCACTCCTTCCATTCCGCATTATTTTCCTCCTTTAAAAGATTCCAGAACTTTTCTTCCCAACACTTCTCATCCTCAATCAAATTTTTTAGAGTAAAAAACTCGATTATATTCAGTGTAATAGCAATATCTAAATTAAAACCCTTTAATTAAAAATCATAAAATCTCCTGAACCTACAAGTTTCAAAAACTAACTGTATAAAAACTGTCACATATCGGCTCAGAGTTCGACGAATAGCATCACTCATACTAATAAAACCATCCTATATTTAATACCACCCACATTTTCTGTCCTAAATGTATCCAAGTATTCAACAACCCTAACCCAACTAGACTTGTTGTATTTTAAATGATTTCTCTTACATCCTACATCAATTTCCATGATAACATAGCCCACCACCAAATTTAGAAATTCACCGTCTTCAAATATACAGTGATTTTTTCTCTTTAAGTGATTCCCCAAGCTTCAGCCATCAAATTCAAGCCAGCTTCCCCTCCCTTTAGGTTTAAAAGCAAATAGGTACAAATCGTACACTTGAATCCTAATATCAACGTAAATCAACCCTGTGCTAAATCTAATTTTTGCATATAATTAATATGTTCCTTTATTTCTCCTTAATATACCCAAATAATCATTGCTATGAAACACACAAAATTTCTCCCGAATCACTTCAATAAGATCCTTATACCCCAAAGTAGTTAACTTTCCTATATCAAAATTGTCTCGCAAAGCTAAAATAGGTTTAGGAATGTAGCTATTCGTATCCATTCAGTAAAACAAAACAAAAGATAATGAGGCACTAACCCAACTAGACTTGTCGTATTTTAAATGATTTCTCTCACATTCCACATCAATTTCTTTAAATTTGACAAACCCAAATATCAGAAATTTTAAAACTGTTAATTTTCTTACCCACTCTTTCCATTCCGCATCATTTCCCTCCTTTAAAAAATTTCGGGACATTCTTTCCTATACTTCTCATCCTCAATCAAATTTTTTAGAGTATAAAACTTGATTATATCAAACGCAATGACAATATCTAAAGTAAACCATCTAATAAAAAATCCAAAAAAGTTCCCTTAACCTACAAGCTTCATAAACTAAATGTGTAAAAATCATCACATGTCAGCTTAGAGTTCGACGAACAGCGTCACTCATACCAATAACATCATCCCTATTTTTAATACTACCCACATTTTTCTGTTCTAAATGTACCCAAGTATTCAACTGCCCCCAAGTATTCAACTGCCATAACCTAAATAGATTTATTATATTTTAAATGATTTCACTCACATCCTATATCAATGACGGATGATTTCTCTCACATCCTATATCAATGACGGATGTCAAAGTTTAAATTTTACAATTCAAAATAAATGCTTATAGATTATTTAGAATTGTATATAAACAGTTGAGTGAACTTAATTTAGCATGGAAACGTGACTATAATATCCTATATTGTTCTAAAAATTATAGATACATTCATATGAAAAATAAATTTTATTTCATTTTAAATATTTTATCAAAATTTCAAAAAAAAATTATAATTTTTTAAAAAATATTGTAAAAACTAAAATAAATTTAAAGAATAAGTCTAATAATTTTTATAAATATTTATTTTTTTGTTACTAAAATGAGAATATATATATATATATATATAGTTTACAAATTAAGGGACTAAACTGGAGATTGTTACATTTGAAAAATTGGAAATGAGCCCACTCCAAGTCAGATATCTTCTCATTACACTCAAAAAGGCAAAAAAAGAATCTGGATAAGAATTTCTCTCTCCTAACTTCCACTAGCTACTTTCCCACCACTAAGCCATGGCTGGGCTAACCAGCACCACCAGCACCACCGCCACCCTCCCTTTCAAACTTTCCAAAACGACGCAGTTTAGTGTCTCTTATTCTTCTTCTTCTCTCGGGTCAAAGCTCTTCTTTCATTCCTTAAAACCAAGCTCTCTCCTTTCTCGCTCCCGCACCTTCCCAATCCCCCTACTCATCACCGCTCGTTACGGCAGCGGCGGTTACCGTTCTTCCGGAAACTCCCGGCGGTCTAGGCAAAGCGAGTCTGATGATGAACAGGCTCTTGATATATCCACCATTAGGTCTAATTGTTGTTTTCATTTTCAGCTGTTAATTATTATTATTATTATTTTTGTTTTAAACATAATTTTGAAGAATTTGTTGAATTGTGTTTTAGGTCATCTAATGTGAGACTAATTGATGAGCAGCAAAATATGGTTAGTGATTTTTTGAAAGAATTGATTTTTATTTTTTTGAAATGTGTAATTTGATTATTTTGTGTTGATTTGTGCAGGTTGGAGTGGTATCTAAAAGTCAAGCAATTCAAATGGCTGAAGATGCTGAACTTGATTTGGTATGGCAATTGAAAGTACTTGGGGAGGATTTTTAGTGAATGTTGTAGTGTATGGTGGTCTTATTTGAATGAACCTGCATTAAGCCTATTTTTGAGGTCATTTTGAGCTCCTGATGCATAGGCATATTATTTTGTTATTTTTTCAGGTTATATTATCCCCAGATGCTGATCCACCAGTTCTCAGAATCATGGATTACAAGTATGATAATCTTTGCACCTTTATTTTTTTTCTTTATTTTATGTAATGAATAGCAAATTCGAATTTTCAGTATCAGTTACTATTGCATCTACAAAATTTCAATGGCATGCATATTATTAAATAGACCGTCAGTGGATAATTTTAAAAGAAGTGTTTTGCATAGTTATTTATTGGGTGCTCGACTTGTTATTAAGTCATCGGCGTCAAAGTTAACATTTAGTTAGGTTATTATCCTCAGTAGCTCTTTTACTAATAAAGTGCTAGCCATTTTTCTCTAATGGTTAGACTTTAAGATGTGCTAAACTTTTGTCTTCAAAATTTCTACGCTTTTTCTATTGTTGTATATAATATATATATATATTTTTTTGAGAAATCACACTAAATATTTTGCATTGGCCATAACACTGCTATTCTCAGATTTTCTTTTCTTTTGGAATCTTAAATGAAGATCTTTATGCTTATCTACATATTGTTATGCTGTTGATTTGTGCTCTTATTTTAACTATTGTCTTAAATGCTTTGAGATACCAAGAGTTCGTGTCCAAGAGCAAAGTGAAAAGAAGGAATGATAGAAATTTTATGCTGCAGGATTGGGCTGGCCCATTTGCTGCTAGCAGGGTTGTTCGTAGTTAATTTCCAATCTAGTTCGATATAAAATTCTCTAAAATTCTCATGCCATCTAATGTTGGCGTCTGAAATTTTTCAATTAGAATTGGCAATAATACTTTTTTTTTTCTTTGTCAGCAAGTATAGATATGAACTGCAAAAGAAGAAGAAAGGACAGCAGAAGAAAAGTGCTGGTGAATGTTTAACCTTTTGTAGAACTTGATGCGTTTCTGATATATGTAATGTCCCTATTGCGAGAACAGAAACTGACTAAAGTGTGCTATTAAATGTCAGCAAGTCGCATGGATCTGAAGGAACTTAAGATGGGGTGAGTATGTCGATTCATGATTAATCTATCTACAAATCTGGCATACTATTCCCAGTTTGTATCTTTCTTTACATTCTAACTTTTTAGCTCATGAGTTGCAACTTGCTGCTGTTATCTGCAGAAATTGATGTCATTGTCATTTATAATCTTTTCAAGTAGATGTTTTCACATTGATTGGCTTGCTGTTAAATACCCATCTGGAAACTGATGTATCAACTTATGGAAAGTCTGGAACTTATGATAATCAATAGAAAGCTAATAATTTTTTAAATTGCCAAGGCAGTTGGAGTTGATGCCCACCATATAATTAGTTTCCCAAGGAATTTACCACCATGAAAATCTGAAAGATGCTATATGGTGGATATAAAAATTGTCGTTCTTTGTTTACACTTCCACATTCATCACCAGGGTGACAAGGAAACTCAACTTCAGAAAATTTTATGAAGGTTAATCTGCTAGAGTTTTTATTCTCGCTTCTGTTCTCCCCCTCCTCCCTCCCTCTCTCCCTCGTAACATTGATTCCTTGGAATAAATGAACAATATTGTTGGTATCTTTTGAAAATTTTTAACTTTTGTAATGGTGATTTGTGCTTGTGCTATTGCTGTGATTGCTTATGTTGGAAACACTATAGGCATTGCAATTTTTGAATTCAGAATTCATGTATATTTTCCAAATTGTGTGATTAGTTTTTCTTAAAGCAATGGTGTAAAATTTCAGGCCGATTTCTGCAGTCAGGTTTCTATTCTTAACTGAAATATGCCTGTTTTCTTTATTTTTGGCAACAGTTACAACATTGATCAACATGATTATGATGTGCGATTGAGAGCTGCTCGGAAGTTCTTAAAAGATGGCGATAAGGTTGTTTTAATTTTCTTTTTAGTGTTAGCTTATGTGCACCTCCTCAAATTCCATATGTAGGATGCATTACTTCTGATTGAGTTATGTATTCGTTCTTTCAGGTTAAGGTCATAGTGCACTTGAAAGGCCGTGAAAATGAATTCAGAAATATTGCTATTGAGCTCATCAGACGTTTCCAGAATGATGTTGGGGAGGTAGAACCCATGACTTGTATTAAAGTTGTGTGTGATTAATTGTTCTGTTACGGACGAAAGAACAATATGCAGAATATTTTGAAATGTCAGATCACATTATTATACTGTTGTGAGATTAAATCAAAGAAAAATAAAAAAATAAAAAAATCAAACCAGTCTTTTAGGCTTCTGAACTGGGCTGGACTGGGTCTGTTATTTCATACTAACCTAGGTCAAGCAGAACCAGTTCAAAACTTTTTGTCCTAATAGGTTAGTTGTACTACATACAAATAGACTAAATTGCAGTACATATATAAAAAAAAAATCTTGCATGGTTAAACCCACTTGGTATTGAAATGTAAACTTTGTATTGACTTTCCCTTGTTTCTTCATCTGTCTATTCTTGATTCAATTGGCTATGAGTTTTATGTTAAAAAGTTTTGTGAAGTAATCAATTTCTAACATGTGTTTGACGCTGCAATTGTAGCTTGCAACTGAGGAGGGCAAAAACTTCAGAGATAGGAATATATTTATTGCTTTGGTACCCAATAAGGCCATTCTACAGAAATCACAGGAGCCACTAAATAAAAGAGATAAGTCAGCTGTAAACGAAGTGTCAGCTAGTGTGTGATTGCACTTGGAGGTTCCTTGAGGGGTTTCAATGAAGCATAGTTAGCAGGTGCTGCTTGTTTTCATCAACTAAACAGGCTTGGGATCTCATTGAATGCATATAGCTTAGTGTAACGTGGCATGTATAATAATGCTCCAATTTTTACATCAAAAACAACCTTTTGTAGAGCATCTAGGAATTTACATCAATTTTTTTTGTCTATTTTTTTAATGTTTCAATCCTGAAGCAGTGTTGGGAGCTTGTGGTTAATTTATTAATGGTGTGCGGAACGTGTGATTCCAAGAATAGCTTGTGTATAAGACCTCGACGGAAATTGAGACAATGGCCATGAGCATGGATTGGATCTGGTTAGGCATGCAAGAGTTTGTGGAACCTTTTTGAGAGAGGAGTTGTAAAGCTGCTTTCTGATTTGCTGCGTAAGTTTGGATGCTGAAGTCCTGAGCAAAATGAGAATCACTTGTTGCACCTAGTTATTTTTCCAAAATACAGAAGTCCAGGAATGGCAGGCTTTAGTGTTCCACCTTAAAAATATTGAAGAAGTATTATCCCTACTTTGATCTGTATCCTATAATTAGAAATTGGAGACGGACTTGCATTTTGAAATTATTGGTCATAAATGTTTTTCTTCTTGAACAGCCTCATTCAAAACTTCCTTCTTGCAGACATTCTGGCATGAAGCGATACTGTTTTACAGGAGAACTTGTGTTGTATTTTTAATGGAGGGGGAGCTAATGCAATCGCTAGTTGATCACCACCAAGACATCAGATTAAAGTGTATGTCTTTAGATCAATAACTGGCTGAAATGGTAGAACATGAAGGGCTGGCTGAAATCAAGGAAGGGTATGTCATTTCCTTCTGTTGTGGAAGGGATATATCTAGTAGTATCATATGTGTATCGTTTGGGTGTTGCCAACATGTCTCTCAGGAAAAGCTACTAGTAATTAAGACGTAAAAGCTTTAGCCGTATCTTTGATT
The DNA here is from genome assembly GCA_949673435.1 of Macaranga tanarius. Taxonomy (NCBI): domain Eukaryota; kingdom Viridiplantae; phylum Streptophyta; class Magnoliopsida; order Malpighiales; family Euphorbiaceae; genus Macaranga; species Macaranga tanarius. The sequence goes on along the minus strand of CATIWO010124099.1, from coordinate 13,981 downwards.
TTAAAACAAGTAACTTAAACTTACTACCAAAAATGAAAAGGAGAAAAAAAGGAATCCTCAACTGCTGATGCCAACGCCAAAATGGCAACGGCTTAGTTTGGTGGGTCGTGTTTTGCATCGCATCTAATAATAGGTTATATTTCAATAATTTTAAGGTTATATTATATAGTATAGAGCTGGAAATTTCACAGTAATGTGGTATTTAAGTAGGAGGGGTTACTCTTTTCTGGATTGTGAGGCTTCAACTTACCCAACTAACGAATTGAAGTTGGCTTAGATGCTAAGTTCTTGCATCTCAAGCATTGCTATTTCTCACATGTTCTTTCAGCATTCTTTAACCAGTTAACGGACGCTGCAAGTTTTGAAAATGATGGCATTTAAACTTTGTATTTACCTGTCTGCTGCCGGCTTTGGCTGATAATACTAGTAGTAGGCCCTCTATTTTTGCAATTTTTAGCATTTATATGGAAGTATGTATGCACTTCAGCAAAACAGAAAATACGTGTCAATTGATAATTTCTAAAGAGACACTTCACCTATAATGAAAACTTGAGGTAAATAAAGAGAATTTAAATTTGTGGGAAAAAGGAAGCTATGTTCATTATAATTCTGATCTAAAGAAAAAAAAAGTTTTATATCCATGATGTATTTAGGGAAAAACCAGCTTTGCCAATTGCCAAGACCCAAAAGCCCAGGTCTGTGAATTACCCTAGTAGGTCTTTTTGCTGCCAATTGCTAGGACCCAAAAAGACCCACCCTACATAGATAATCCTTTCTAGTATTTCCTAAATTTTTTAAATAAAAAAACCTGAATCACTTAATTAAATTTTGATTTCAAATTAAATGAAATTTTCTATATGAATTCTCTTTTCATTTTATGCTCTAAATAATTTGGGCTAATTTCATTTATCTAGTTCTATTTATAAATAAGAATAAAAATAGTGAATAATGATGGTGATTGGTAAATCACCTTAATTTGCTTGTGGATCCTAAATGCTACTACTTTAGTTATATCAATGACTTTTGGAGCAGTGAAAATTATCTCTTGCACATAAGAAAAATTAGGAAAAATAAAAATTATAGTGAAATTTATTGGAGCATCTATAATATTTTAAGTATGGAAGCTAAGTATTTAGAGAGCTTAAATTTTAAATAAATTATCAGCTATTAAAATTGATGTTTTCTCTACTTAGAGAAAAGGGAAAAAGGACTTTATTTTAAATTAAGCAAGAAAGATAATTATTCAAAAAACTAAAAAATAAAAATGAAACAATACTATTCTTCAAAAAAAAAAAAGCTATTTTACATTATAAAATATCAATATATCCCAAAAACATTAGGTGTCATGCATAGATGGTGGAATAAAAATTGTTATGATCAACTAATTAAGTTTGGTCTAGTTGATTATTAACTAAACCAAACATAAAATTATGTTTGTTGGTTGTTAAATCATTATTAGGATTTTTTTGAAGGATTAATAATTGGGATTAAATCCTTAGGACTACATAACTTATTATTAATGAAATAAAAGTTTTAACCTCATGTGATACAACCGCGAAATAAAATCGCACACCATTTTAGAACAATGAAAGCAATAACATATAATTTTAGCAAATTAATTTAAATTTACTGTTAGTGACATATATTTTTCTATTTTTGACCATCTTATTTTACTATAAAGTTTGTCCAATTAATGGATACATTATTTTCAACATGCCTACTACCGTTGTCGTATATATCCAAAAGAATTAATGTTATATATATTATATATGTCAAAGACATTGGTACAAAAATTGACAATTGAGGTGAACGTTGAAAAAATAAAATTAAAAAAAAATTAATAATAGTTATTTTCAGTTAAATGATATTTTGGGTTCAAATTATGTATATATAATTTTTTTAAATTAGTTGTTGGAAAACTTTTGTCGTTTTTTATGAATATATGGTTAGAAGATTTTTACCTTATGATCGTAATTGAATTAAATTAAATTAAATTAATTAGAGTTTAGTGGTTAGACAAATAAATACATAAAGAATTAGCCATTAAAGAAGAAGAAATGTATATTAAGGTTAGTTGAAAAAAATAGAACATGAAGCTTAGCTTTAGGGCAATGGCGACTCTGCAACTAACTGCCCACACCACCATCCCCTTCCTTACCTGGACACACATTAGGTGAGCGATGCCCTTTTCTTTCATTAAATAAAAAGAAACACACTCTTCACCATCCCATTCCCTAACTCATTCATTCTCTCTTCTCTACCTTCCTTCCCCTCCATTCACAATGGAAGCCAGCGCTGGACTTGTCGCCGGCTCTCATAACCGAAATGAGCTCGTAGTTATTCATGGACATGAAGAGGTATCACCAACAAACAAAACCCTTTTTCAAGAAAATACAACAACATATACCGTTACATGTTTGTTGAATTATTTTTTTTTTTAACAATAAAAAATTTAGAAAAAGGACTCTAATATATTCATATTATTGTATGTTTAGCTTATTAACTAACATTTTGTTGCTGTTGTGCAGCCTAAGCAATTGAAGAACTTGGATGGTCAAGTTTGTGAGATATGTGGAGATGAAATTGGACTAACTGTTGATGGAGATTTGTTTGTGGCTTGCAATGAGTGTGGTTTTCCAGTTTGTAAGCCTTGTTACGAGTATGAGAGGAGAGAAGGGACTCAAGTGTGCCCTCAGTGCAAAACTAGATACAAACGTCTCAAGGGTACGTACTCTATATATATACAATCAATAGCATTTTTCTTCATTTTTTTTTTCAATAATGTTAATCCAATCTAATTAAGTTTACACCGTACAGGGTGTCCCAGGGTGGCAGGAGATGAAGATGAAGAGGATATTGATGATATTGAACATGAGTTCAATATTGAAGAAGATGAGCAAGAAAAGAACAAGCACCTCACAGAGGCAATGCTCCATGGAAAGATGACTTATGGAAGAGGTCGTGATGATGAAGAAATAAATACTCAAATCCCACCTGTTATTGCTGGTGGTAGATCAAGACAAGTAAGCCAAAAAAAAAAACCCCTCTATCTTGATTGTTTATTTTCTCTATTATTTCGATTCAAAGGATCGATTCTTCTACAGTTTTTGAATCCATGATGAATGTTTGAACATGCACAGGTGAGTGGAGAGTTCCCCATTGGTTCTTATGGAGATCAGATGGCTTCTTCTCTTCATAAAAGAGTGCACCCATATCCAGTTTCTGAACCTGGTATTAAATAGATGCATTTCTTGAAGCATGTGACGATTTGTCGTCTTAATTTTCTTACAATATTATTTTGCATGAAACAGGAGCTGCAACATGGGATGAAAAGAAAGAGGGAGGCTGGAAAGAAAGGATGGAGGACTGGAAATTACAGCAGGGAAATCTGGGACCTGAAGATGATGATCCTGATGCAGCCATGTGAGTTTCTTGCCACCTTTTCACTCTCAGGACAGGCAAAGACACTGAAGATTCAAGCTAATTATGTTCTTTGGTTGACATGTATTAATGGGTATAAACTGTATCTTGCAGGTTGGATGAGACAAGGCAGCCACTCTCAAGAAAAGTACCAATTGCATCTAGCAAGATCAATCCTTATAGAATGGTTATTGTGGCTCGCCTTGTGATATTAGCGTTCTTTCTTCGCTATAGGCTTATGAACCCAGTTCATGATGCTATTGGCCTCTGGCTAACTTCTGTCACTTGTGAAATTTGGTTTGCAATTTCTTGGATTCTCGATCAGTTCCCCAAGTGGCTACCGATCGATCGTGAGACCTATCTGGATCGCCTTTCTCTGAGGTACACCTCTAAAAATTAAGTTTAATGCCTACCGAGTTTGCTTAGTTAATTCATGATTAGCCTGTCAATACAGTATTGTACTTTTAATTCATGATTAGCCTGTCAATACAGTACTGTACTAAAAGTGTTTTGTATCGCAGGTATGAGAGGGAAGGTGAGCCAAATATGCTAGTTCCTGTGGATTTCTTCGTCAGTACTGTGGATCCCATGAAGGAACCACCTCTTGTGACTGCAAATACTATTTTATCAATCTTAGCCGTGGATTATCCAGTGGAGAAGATCTCGTGCTACCTTTCTGATGATGGTGCTTCCATGTGCACCTTCGAAGCCCTGTCTGAAACTGCTGAATTTGCTCGAAAATGGGTTCCATTCTGCAAGAAATTTAACATAGAGCCTCGAGCACCAGAATTTTACTTCACTTTAAAAGTCGATTATCTCAAGGACAAAGTGCAGCCTACATTTGTTAAAGAACGTAGAGCTATGAAGGTCTGTGATATAATTAATCTGTCTAAATAACTAGAAGATTTATCGGCTAAGTAACGACATAGGCTGTTTTGATTAGTGTTATTGTGAAATTTGTTTTTGTATTTGACAGAGAGAATATGAAGAATTCAAGGTTAGGATCAATGCTATAGTAGCAAAAGCACAGAAGGTTCCTCCAGAGGGTTGGATTATGCAAGATGGAACTCCATGGCCTGGAAATAATACCAAGGATCATCCTGGTATGATTCAAGTGTTTCTTGGCCACAGTGGAGGACATGATGTTGAAGGAAATGAGCTCCCTCGTCTTGTCTATGTGTCCCGTGAGAAAAGACCTGGATTTGCACATCACAAGAAAGCTGGTGCCATGAATGCCCTGGTAAAACTTTAAACTGTCAGAATATTAGCATCTTTTATAAATGCCCTGGATTTGCACATCACCTTTGCAATACCTGGTTATTATTTGATAAACTATACTAACTCATTTGGCAATTTCCAGATTCGCGTCTCTGCAGTACTTACCAATGCTCCTTTCATGCTGAACTTGGATTGTGATCACTATGTAAACAACAGCAAAGCCGTACGAGAATCTATGTGCTTTTTGATGGACCCTCAGGTTGGAAAGAAAGTTTGCTATGTACAATTTCCGCAAAGATTTGATGGTATTGATAAACATGATCGATATGCAAACAGGAACACTGTCTTCTTTGATGTAAGTCCTTTCTTCATGTAGATGCTCATTTATCCTGCAAACTGTGCAGAGGAAATCAAAATGATGCTTCTTTTTCTGCCTGCTCCTGCAGATTAACATGAAAGGTCTAGATGGAATTCAGGGTCCAGTATATGTCGGGACAGGATGTGTTTTCAGAAGGCAAGCTTTGTATGGTTATTTACCTCCAAAGGGTCCCAAGCGCCCGAAGATGGTGATGTGCGACTGCTGCCCATGTTTTGGACGCCGCAAAAAGAAGCAAGCCAAGCAAGGTGCAAATGGCGAAGTTGCAAATCTTGAAGGTTGTCACAATTTATAGCTCAATACTAACTATTTACCTAGTTATTTGCTTTTCAAATCTTCCATTGCTGCTGTCATCTTGATCCATTTATCTTCTTTTGCAGGAGATGATGATAAGCAGCTGTTAATGTCCCAGATGAATTTTGAAAAGAGATTCGGACAGTCTGCAATTTTTGTGACTTCAACTTTAATGGAAGAAGGTGGTGTTCCTCCTTCCTCAAGTCCTGCAGCTCTGCTTAAAGAAGCCATCCATGTGATCAGTTGTGGCTATGAGGACAAGACTGACTGGGGACTTGAGGTAATATTAATAGCCATAATTTTCATAGATCTTTCAGATAAAATTTTTATCACCTAATAATGTCAATTTTTCCTGAGCAGCTGGGCTGGATTTATGGTTCAATCACAGAGGATATCCTTACAGGTTTCAAGATGCATTGTCGTGGCTGGAGATCAATCTACTGCATGCCAAAGAGACCTGCATTTAAGGGTTCAGCTCCCATCAATCTGTCAGATCGGCTCAACCAAGTGCTTCGGTGGGCTCTTGGATCTGTTGAGATCTTCTTTAGTCGTCACAGCCCTTCCTGGTATGGTTACAAAGAAGGCAAGCTCAAGTGGCTTGAGAGATTTGCATATGTCAACACAACTGTCTATCCTTTCACCTCCATACCACTTCTTGCCTATTGTACCCTTCCTGCCATCTGTTTGCTGACCGACAAATTCATCATGCCAGAGGTAACTATATAATTTCTCTTTTCTCCACTGGATCATAAAAAAAAGGTAGTGATAGAAAATGCATAGCTTTGAAGGCATGGGAGGTTCAAATAAATTTCATCTGTCAGCCTAAATCATTTAAGCATAAGATAAGAGACATTCATAATGAACTCACAAATGTCCGTATATTTATTATTAGCTAACCTGTTTCTCACTCTTTACAATCCAGATAAGCACATTTGCGAGTCTATTCTTCATTGCTTTATTCATATCAATTTTCGCAACGGGCATTCTTGAGCTAAGATGGAGTGGAGTGAGCATCGAAGAGTGGTGGAGAAATGAGCAGTTCTGGGTCATTGGTGGTATATCAGCTCACCTCTTTGCTGTCGTGCAAGGTCTCCTGAAGGTTTTAGCAGGTATTGACACAAATTTCACAGTCACATCCAAGGCAGTTGATGATGAGAATTTTGGAGAACTATATACATTTAAATGGACAACCCTCCTAATACCTCCCACGACCATCTTAATCATCAACCTTGTGGGAGTCGTTGCTGGAATTTCAGATGCCATAAATAATGGATACCAATCATGGGGGCCTCTGTTTGGGAAGCTGTTCTTTGCCTTCTGGGTGATTGTACATCTCTATCCATTCCTGAAAGGTCTAATGGGACGGCAAAACAGGACTCCAACCATTGTTGTCATCTGGTCAGTCCTCTTGGCTTCAATCTTCTCTTTGCTTTGGGTTCGAATTGACCCATTTGTCATGAAAACCATGGGACCTGACACCAAGCAATGTGGAATCAACTGCTAAGAAGTTTGTATAACTTTGCTGCTTTGATATGTGCATCTCTGGAAGATACATGTACATTCCTGCTTACACAAGTCTCATATGTTATGCATGACCAACAAAATAGAGATGCACAAGGAATAAAGCTAGAGTGAAAATTTTTGTGTAGCAATTTGTAATGAACAAAGTTTTGTAATTGAAGTGAAAGATTTGATTCTCATGTTGTTTTTTCTGACCAACTACCTGAAGTACAGCCAACCTCTGAACAGGTGCTAACGCCTTCCCTAAACTATTATAAAGTATCAACACCAATACAGCTCAACTGTAATTCAATTCTTCTTTGAAATCATTTTCCACCTTGACATATATACAAAGCATTAGGAGGACAATATTAATCAGGCTGCCTCTAAGATAGTTCATTTATATGATACAATACATGGATTACCCATGGAGAATAATTTTCACCAAACTGTCATTTGATGGAAACGATTCACAATTTTCTTCAACAAGATGATGGATTAAAATGCCTTAAAGTTACCTGATAAGAATCATACATCTAGAAATATGACTTGAAATAGCACGGATAGTCAATGAGCTTGGAACTCCTTCAATTCCAGCCAACTGAATCTGAATGTAAAGGTAAAACAACATAACAGAAAATGAGTTGACCATCAGATCATCAAGCAATTAAGCATTTAACAAAAAGTAACAATGATAGTATAACATGTAAAAAAACCATCAGAATATATTCATTAATAATTAGGATAAAATGTCATGCATCTGAAAATGACATTGTCTGTTTTTGCCAATGCTATAAAATCAGCAGAAATGGAGACATAATTATCTTAGGTGATTGTTCCAAACTCACAAACCTTAGACAGTGTTGAGAACAATTTTATCACCAATAGTCTCCACAGGAACACATGCCATCCTTAAAATGATGAAACCTATTAGCATCTCGGACTACAATTACCCTCTCTGTGAGCTTAGATATAAATTTGGTCGCAGTATGACAGTCTAAACACACACGGAGATTCTTAATAATCCTAATCTCAGTTCCAGGTTCAGTAGAAATAAGGCCAAAAGCAATGGCTAACTTCTCGCTGTGGACCTTCATCATTAGTTCTTTCTCTTCCTCTTCTACATCATGCAAAGCAGTATCAGTTTCTGTCTGAAATCCAACCTCCTTCATCTTTCCAGTCAATCTCTCCAGCTCTGCATAGATTGCTGTTGATTGTGGATGAGAGCAGTCGCCAGATGTGAAGACATGGGGAATCTGGCCTACCTCAATTAAGGTGCAGCCAGGAGTCTTTGTCAGCTTTTTACTTTTAGCTGTTTGTCTGACCAAAGCAGCTCGTGGATAGTTCCTCTCAGCAGAGTAAATATTTGACATCAAGACGTAGTAACCCATATTTTCGGGGTCTAATTCAAAGAGCCTTTCAGAAGCCACACGGGCAAGGTTAGTGTCCTTGTGAATCATGCAAGCACCAAGCAATGCACCCCATACAGGAGGACCTGGATCTACTGGCATTCTCTTGATAAATTCCAAAGCACCCTTCAATTGTCCAGCTCGGCCAAGTATATCAGCCATGCACGCATAATGCTCAGCTAAGGGTTCAAACCCATAGTCATGGACCATACAATGGAAAATTTCATCTCCTTCTCTTACTAAACCAGCATGACTGCATGCATATAATGCAGAAAGAAAAGTGACTCTAGTGGGTGGAATGCCAGAATTCTGCATCTCATAGAAGAGTTTTAGAGCTTCCTGTCCATGCCCATGAAGACCATATCCAGAAATCATGGCATTCCAAGTGACCTCATTCTTCTCTGGCATCAAGTCAAATAACTGCCGAGCCTCTAAAATGCTTCCGCACTTTGCATACATATCAATTAAAGCAGTTGAAACATATACATTGTACTCAAATCTCTTGCTCTTGACTAAACTATGTACCCATTTTCCTAAACTTAAAGCTCCAAGTTGAGCACAAGCTGAAAGAATACTTGTAACTGTGACAGGATTTGGACTAACATTAGATATCTGCATTTCCTGGAAAAGAGAAATTGCTCTTTCTGTTAAACCATTTTGGGTATAACCTGCTATCATGGCATTCCAAGAAGCTAAAGTTTTCTCTGAAGATTCATCAAATAATTGACGTGCTGATTCCATTTCATTTAATCTACTATATACTGTAGTCAATGCAGTTGCAACTGAAGAATGTGAAACAGTACCAGATTTAACACTAAAACCATGAATGCAGTTAGTAAGAGGTAGATAACCAAAAGGGGAATATACAGGAATCAATCCCACAATTGAACTTGAATAAACCTTCTCTCCAGAACCCAGCCATTCTTTGAACAGTCTCACTGAAGATTCTGTATCACCATTGCAAGTAAACCCAGAAATCATAGCATTATAGGATATCAAATCCTTTCTACCAATATCAGAAAATAATAACCTGGCAGTCTCAACATCCCCACATTTTGAGTACAATGAAATCAAACCTGTAAGCACAGAAATATGAGAATAAAAAGCAAGCTTAATAGCCAAGCATTGAATCTCCATCCCTAATCTCAACTCCTGTAATTCAGCTACAGCAGGCAATACAGCTATCACAGTAGTTGAATCAAACTGAGGCCCATTACCTGAAACCATATACCTAAAAATTCTAATAGAATCTTCAAAACAACAAACCCTGACCAACCCAGAAATCATTGTGTTAAACAAAACTATATCTCTTCCAGGCAATCTATCAAACACCTTCAGCGCAATATCCTTCCGGCAAAGTTTAAAGTACATATCGACAAGAGCAGAACCAACATACAAATCTGAACTAAACCCATCAACAATAGCCTTCCCGTGCAATAAAAATCCAAGCTTTACATCCCCAAGAGCTGTAACGGCCGATATAACAAAAGGGTAAGTAAAGTTATCAGGACAAAGATGAGTGCTTTTCCTCAAATGGGCAAAGAGAGAAATGGCAGATAAAGGAGAGTTGTTGTCGGAGAAGCCTTTAATGAGGACGTTGAAGAGAAAAAGGTCAGGTTTTGAAACGGAGAAAAAGAGGGCGCGAGGGTGGCGGGCGGAGTTGAAATCGAAGAGCCGGTGGGTGAGTTTTGTGGCAACTGCGAGGTCATTTTGGAGACCGTGGAGGAGGAGCTGGGCGTGGAGTTGGGTTAAGTGAGAGAGAGTAGTGGCTTTGTTGAGGAGAGTGAGGAAGAAGTAGCGAGCAGGAAGAGTGGAAGCTATGGATTTAAAGAACATTTGTTTGTTGTGTTGTGTTGTGTTGAAGATGGAGATCAAGAAACTGTTATTCAAGAAAGTGGCGGGAAACACTGCTCTACACTACACTTTCCTCCATGTCTGCCCGGTCGGTTGGACCGGTTTCAGTTCGGCCTGAGATTTATGTCCCCACAATCACACTATTTTCTTTTTTACCATTATTATTCCGAAAGATTTTGATTAATTCAGTTGAACTCTGAGAGAACCACAGTAACACTCTTTAATTTATAGCTAATTTTCACATTCATACTATATCAAAATTAAGTTATTTTTGTTGGAAATAAATTAGTTTTCCTTATCCCTTATTTTGGTTCAATTTCACTAAAAAAATTATTTTATTACAAAATAAATTTTAAAATAATTTTTTCATAAATAAATTTTTATTAATGAAATGTGTTTAATTTGAACTAATATTTTATTAAATTTATTTAAAAATTTTAATAGTATATATATATATTTTTAGAATTTAGTATAGCAATAAGCAATTTCACAAAATTTAAAAGTTGAAATTATAAATGAATTCCATGAAATATTTATTTATACCAGATATCTTCATTTGAATTTATAAATAAATTCCATAAAATTTTGTAAAATTAATTTATATTAAAAACACACTTACACTATGCATGGATTGAGGAGAGAGAAAAAATTATATTAAAAACACACTTACATTATACATGGATTGAGGAGAGTATAAAGGAAATAGGAGGGGAATCGGATTTTAGGTTATTTGGCTATTAAAAGTTAATAGAGGGGAAATGAAATTGAAGGGGAATCATTCCCACTTATTCACCTTGTAGGATGTGAAATTGATTATACTCTAAATTGGGGTGTAAAATATTTCAACTCCAAAACACATTGTAATTTAAAAGTATATTTCCTTTTTAAATATTTCTCTTTTTTTTTTTTCCTTTTATTAAGTTACCAAACACAACAAAATCTATAGTTTTTATTCCCTCCCCTTACCCTCCCTTCCTTTCTCTTTAGAAAACCTTCACTTCCCATGTAGTTGCATAGTGTTAGTGTTAAAACTAATTTTCATTATTGGTGTTGGTTTAAAACAATACCATTTAATGAGAATTTAAATATAAAATTTTACAAAACATCCTCACATATATTGGATAGAATCTTATACAATTAAGCCAATTTTTTGAATTAAAAATATATTTTTCATTTTAATAAATATTAATTATTCTTGAAAAAATATCATTAATTTATGTACAATAAGGATTTTTTTCATATAATTTGATCAAAATAAATTGTAGTATTAATTGAGTATCATGTCTTGCTTGTGGGATATTCTACCAATTTAATGGTATGCTGGCTTGCTACTAGTAGAATCTATTCAACACCTTTTTTGCACATTGTTTGAGTTCGTTTGTGTTTATAATATACACTAGCATGATAATCGCGTGATGGAAGTATTTCAATTTTATACTAAATAAAATTGTTAACAAAATAAATAAATAGTTTTATATATATTTAGCAGATTTATAAAAACATAATTATATGTATATACTTTTTTTTTTTATTTTTGTATAATTATTTATATAATATATTTTTATTTTTAAATATATTTTATATTTAATAACACAGATATCACATTACTGAGAATTTTTTAGTGAATGTGTCACAATTAGTTTCTTTTTTTTTTTTTTTTGATCACAATAATTTTTCCTTTAATATAACATAATATTAATATTTTATATAAGAAATTTAAATTTAAAATTTACTTTAAAAATGAAAACATTGTTAATTTTAATTTTCATTTAACTAAATTGTTTATTTTAAATATTTTATAAATTCAAAACTCAAATATTAATTTCAAAAATTTTCAAATAATTTTTTTTATTAATTTCTAATTAAAAAATCTATTCTAATAATTTAAAATTTTATTTTTAGCCTTATAATAGTTTTGCATAAATTTAAAAAATTTACAACAAAAAAATTCACTAAAATATAAATTTTTTGACTTTTTTCGTAATAATATATCAAATTACTCTTATATGTTTTTGAAATTATCATAAACTATTATGAATTATATACTTTTAAATTTTTTCCATAAGAAATATATCAAAATATCATAATGATATATTCATAAAGATACAATGATATTAAAAAATATCATGTTATATTAAAATAAAATATATCTTAAAATATATTAAAATGAAGCATTTTATTTATTTTAAAATATCACATTAAATTATTAAAATATATGAGTGTAATTGAGTCAAACCGACTCGCGAGTTACTCAAGATCGATTCTGAAAAAATTCAAAATCGACTCGATTATTATTGAGTTGAGCTCAAGTTCGAACTACTCAAGTAGGTTGTCAACTTGAGTTTGAACATCTTAATATTTGATCCAATAGGCTTGTGAGTTTAATTGAACCTGATTGAACTTATACATATTTACCATTTCACTCTTTTATTTTTAATATAATTATAAAAATATCTTAATCAACTAAGTCGAGTTTGAATATTTCAAAATTTTAAATTTTATATAATTAATCGAGTCGAACTCAAATATGTGAATCATTTAATCGAGTTAAGCTCAAACTTTTAAAAAACTCGATCGAGTTCGAACCAAGTTCAAACTTCGAATTCGAAAATCGAGTTGAGTTTGATCTTGATATTGTGTTGACTCGATTACACCCCTCCTAAAATATAATGCTCTAACCATAAAATATTATAATTTTTTATATAATATCATAAATAATGGTTAATATCTTTAAAATATCATGAATTTTTTCAAAAATGGCAAATTGTTTTTAAAAAATATCACAAATTGTCTTAAAATATATTAGAATGGAATATTTACTTTAAAATATCACATCATCACTAAAATATCATGCTCTAACTATAAATTAGTATGATATTTTTGTTATTATATTGTTAATAATAGTTGATATTTTTAAAATATTATGAATTTTTTTTCAGAATATAGTGAAAATTTTTAAAATATTACAAATTCCTTTAAAATATCACGAATTGATATCTTACCCATAAAATTATGATAATTTTTTCTGATAAAAAGAACCACATCATGCCAACTGCTAGCTTTGACATGCTAATTTATTACATTTTTATATATAAAAATTTAAAATATCATATTGTATCACTAAAATATCATGCTTGAACCATAAAAATATAATTATATTTTTTCTTATAATATTATAAATAATGGTTTAAAATTTTAAAATATTATGAGTCCCTTTTCAAAATATTGCAAAAATGTTCAATATATAGCAAACAGTTTTAAAATATTGCAATTTAATTTTAAGATATATTACAATTTAAGTCTTAAATATCACTTTTTCTTAAAAAAAATATGGTGAATTAGCCTTTTTTTTTTTTTTTTTTTAAGAATATTATGATAAATTTATTTTATCGATCAAATCGCACCTCATTGGCGAGCATCTTTGAGGTGCTTCCTTCCTTTGTACTATATATATATATATATATATACGAAATATTGTAATTTAATTTTAAATTTTTTATAAAATATTGTGATTTATTTAAAAACATAGTCAATTAATAATTTTTTTACAATATCATGATAAATTCTTTAAATTCACCAATTAAATTACGTCAGGTATTGAAATGATTGCTTTGACCTGCTTGCTTTTGGAGCTTTAATATATATATATATGGTAAATACCATTTTGCCCTCCCTTTTTTTTATAAATAATTAATAAATTAATAAATTAATTAAAAAATAAAATTATAATTTATGGGTTTGTAAATTATAGTATGACGGATTCACCCAATTCTTTTTTAGGTTTTAAATTTTGTCAATTTATTTAATTAAATAATTAAAAAATATATTTTTTATTCTTAAATAAAAATTATATTATACAAAAATAAATAAATATATTATATTATATGAGTTTGTAAATTATGACATGACG